>CATIWK010210646.1:0-18532 GCA_949634005.1 Mallotus japonicus
TGATGTTGTTCCTAACCATGCTGTGGCATTTACTGAGAGAAACTGTATGGTATTTGATTTTTCTGAATATCTAAATGTAAAATCTCTTTTTTTCTACCAGCATATAAATTTTGATTGTTTATTTCTATTAGCACATACACATGTAGAGAGGAGAGTTTTTGGCATGAAGCAGGGAATTGTTTCACCAACCATATTAAACAATTAAAGTGTACGTATTTTCCTGATTGCAACTTTGTTCATGCCTCATGAGATTATAAACAAAAGTTACGCCTTCCCATTTGGTTTGAGCTTAGGACAGAGCCTGGCAAACTGGCAATAAGTGGGAACTATTTATTTTCCCAGTTTCTTGAAGTTATTTGATCCTGATTGCTCAAGTTGTACCGAAAATATTATCATTTTGTGGTTTTGTGAGAATTGTGAAGATGTAATAATAATAGATGCTTATAATTTGAGTATTTGCATTTGTCTGGTTCTGTGACAAATTTACTCTGCTTATTTTCCATTATGAATATGCCTCTCGAATACTACATGCACAGGTGAGATCTATGATTTTGATCGTTGAACTTGGTCTTCATTTCTAGAGTTTCGAGAAGATGTGATTGAAAAGTTGGACTTTGAGATTCCGAATGTTAGCAACCAAGAATTTCTTATACCAACAATTCTTTTATTTTTTCCATTCTGAATGCCGCTGGATATTTTGCGATGCTCGAAGAGAGTATTCTGCAAACAGAGTTAAGCTCGGTTCAGTTACTAATTTCTATTGTCTTTTTTTGGCCAAAAATAATTTCATTAAAGGTAAAGAAAAGTACATGAGATTTTAAGATCCAATGGACTAAAATAAACTTAAAATATTTCAATTTCTTGAATATATTATTTCTTATTTTAAACTTACTGTAGAAACTGATCTTAGAAAACCATATAGTTTTATTTTTTTTTCTTTCTAGTTTTTCTCAAATTAAAGGCCAAAAACAATAATTAAATTATTAATAACTTTCTATTAATATAAATTTTTTATTTTAATCATTTAATATTAATAAAGTAACATGAATTCTTAATATTAATTAAGAAGTATATTAAAAAATATTATATTTGAATCGTATCTAAAAATTTAAACTAATTTCTAACTTTAAGATAAAAAATAATACTTTTAAATTTTTTTGTTATATTAAATTTTTAAAACCTTGAAATTATTTGTAAATTTCTTTAGGCAGAACAAAAGAAGCATTTTCTAAAAATTGTCGAATGTAGCTAAAAATAAACTTAATGTAAAATAAGCTCACATAGCCGGAAAAAAAAACAATCTTCATAGTAGTCACCACTCACCAGTCCCTGTGAGCTTTTATATTAATTAAACCTCTAGCTTCAAACTTTCTAGATTTAACATGTCACGAGAGATTCTTCCAAATTCATGCATTAGCAATACTGCTCGTCACTCGTCAGCCTTTCGATCCAACGGATATCACTTCTCTCTCTCTCTCTCTCTTTTTGTTCGTTCGTTTTTATTCGTTGTACTCAGGCAACATGGCGGCAATAGATATTTTCTCCGGAGTCGATACGGTAGCGCGAAATAATGACATCTTGGAAAGGCAAATAACCACGTGTCAATCAATGTAAAGTCCTGACTTTACGTGACCGTTCACGTGGCAGACACATAACAAATTAATAATCATATCATCATCATGTCATCCCGCCCGTTCCGATCTGGAAAGATCTCCATAACCACAGAGCTTTTGCTCTTAAAAAGATTAGCGAAAAGGCGTAGGTTCCACTCTTCTATTGGCCAGCACTGATCAGATAAAATTCCATTACCTTTAATTTCACTATCTTCTTTATTTCCAAAAAAGAAAACAGAAAACGAATTGGAAAGATGCTCCGGCCACCACTTCCACTTCCTTATGATTCCATTTCCGCAGCTAAAATGAATCTCTTTGCATTACCATTCTCAAACAACAGCAACACTGCTAACATTTCTTCTTCTTGTTCAAGTGGAGCTTCCTCTGCTCTTGATATGGGGTAATGGCTTACTCATCTAAACTTTACACTATATATATGGCTTTGACTTGAATTAATTAATTGTTGTTCAAAAAAAAAAAAAAATTAATTAATAGATAAAATCCTGATTCCTGATAGTGTGTTACTAGATTGAAGTTAAGTAGCAGCAGTGCTGGACGTCGGATTTTCAATCAGGCATGTATATGAATTAACCTCTGCTTCTCGCTTTTCTGCTTTTTCTTTCTTACTGTTATATATTTTTTTTAACAAACTTCTTACTGTTATATTTGTACGAGTGGATATTTTGTTTTCTGGATAGATCAGACACGACGTCGTTCTAAGCATACAAGACCTAGCGCATCTGCTCGCGGCGCTCAAAAACGTGTGCTTCAGGTATTTAATTTGGCTAGCTACTCAGTCATATACTGTATAATAATCATGTTAAGTGACACATTGATTGATTCATTCAAGTGTTTTCATATTAGTTAGTTATGTGATTTTGTTAGGAAGAAGAAGTGACTCAAATGTCAGAAACGACACCGTCTTTTAAGATATTTCCAGGGCAGGCATTTCCATTAGGAGTGTCTGAAGTTGATAATGGCATCAATTTTGCTATCTTCTCACAGCATGCTACTTCTGTTACCCTTTGCCTCTCACTTCCTCAAAGGTATATATAAGTGCGCGCGTGTGTTGTGCGCCTTAATTTCTTACTTTTTTTGTTAGTTCGATACATTATGCTGTGTTTACGTGTTATCTTTCTTAGGGGAGGAAATGATACTATGGATGGCGGAATGATAGAACTGGATTTGGACCCTCGCATGCATAAAACAGGAGACATTTGGCATATTTGCATTGAGGTATCCTTATTTATACTATTGTAATTTGCTTTACGCACAGACATGCACACAATCTTAATACCTCTAAATGGTTTACGGGAGTTGAAGCTTGAAAATTGAACTCCATGGAAGTCTGCTACTTTCTATTACTGTTCTTTATGTACAATGTCCTGTCAATGAATCCAGCTTGGGACTTCTTTGCTGCTGCTATTCCGTGCATATTTGATATTTCATATCACTTTTGCAAATGCAGGATTTTCCTCGGAGCAATGTGCTTTATGGTTATCGGATGGATGGTCCACGTAACTGGAATCAAGGGCATCGATTTGACAGCAACATTGTGCTTTTAGATCCTTACGCTAAGCTAGTTGAAGGTCGCCGATATTTTGGAGATACTACCCACAAGCTATCTAAATTTCTTGGAACCTATGATTTTGATAGTTTGCCTTTTGACTGGGGAGATAGCTACAGGCTTCCAAATATACCAGAGGTATTCAAACCCACTTACATGGTCATTATGCTGTGTGCATAAACTGCTCTTTTTCTTTCTTAAATTTCTGCTATGGCCACCATATACTCTCCGTGATCAGAACCTTCCATAAATGATCTGACAAATTTGCTATGGATTTCATATTTTGAACACTTCTTACATTCCAATTTTTTTTTTTCTTGCATGTATTTGCGGCTTCCTATGCAGAAAGATCTTGTTATATATGAAATGAATGTCCGTGCATTTACAGCTGATGAATCTAGCAGCTTGGAGCCAAAAATACGTGGGAGTTACCTTGGTGTCATTGAGAAGGTAATCAATTGAGTTGACTGAATATGCTCTAGCGAATACTTGATCTTGAAGAATGTCTTGATTTCATACCAACAATTTGGGTGTTCTGTTTAGCAAAAGAAAAATCCTTTTGCTGATGTTCTGGGGCCAGTACTCAAGGACTGAACAAATATTGTATCTGCTTTTTTGCATTTTCAGTTTTATCGTTCAATAAAATGCACCAAGTAAATTCTAAAGGGGCATCTAAACCATGCGGTGGCTGCATGAATTCATAATTGGTGGAAGTCATGTGTCACTTCTTTACTCATGTTTTGGTCTAAATAATCAGTGGTTAAATTACTGTTTTTACCTTCCACAAATTCCTGACAATTATTTTTCATTTAATTTCAAGATCCCACACCTTCTAGAGCTTGGTGTCAATGCAGTGGAATTGCTGCCTGTGTTTGAATTTGATGAGTTTGAGTTTCAAAGGCGCCCAAACCCTAGAGATCACATGGTAAAGTAAAACTTTTCAGTTCTTGTGCCCTTTGCTATGAAGATCTTTTTTAGATAAATTGACGTGGTTTAACTATGCGGATTCAGCTGTGAAGCATTGGGATGTTCTTTATCTCTCTTTTTCTTTTCTTCTCTTAAACTGAAAGTTTGTTCCATGTGTTGGCTTTTCTTCAAGATCAATACATGGGGCTACTCTACCATAAATTTCTTTGCTCCTATGAGTCGCTATGCTAGTGGTGGTGGAGGACCTTGCAGTGCATCTCAGGAGTTCAAGGAAATGGTTAAAGCCTTACATGGTGCTGGCATTGAGGTAAATCTGTTTTTTTTTTTTCCTGGTGAAGTGCAAAAAGTACTGTAGCAATTTATATTTTTGTTCTCGATATTGCATGTCAGTAGATAATTTTTAATGTAACTATATGCACGCAGAAACAATGTTTGAAACACTTTGTCGATGCTTCTTTCAGGTTATTTTGGATGTTGTCTATAATCACACAAATGAGGTTGATGACAAAAACCCGTATGCCACTTCATTTCGTGGCATAGATAATCTGGTAATTTATGATTCTCTCTGGTTTGCTGTTTCTACTGTTTTATTTTGTGAAATCATTATGTATATTTGTCAGTAAGTAGTTTTCCTTTGATAGTTAACTTAGATCTTATAAAATTGTAATGCTGTGGAAACTTTTCAATTTTGTTGGAGGGTTTAAGGGGAAACAATAGTTTGTAAAATTCCATTGAAATTAAATAACTGAGAAACTGAATCTCATAAAAGAGAAGTTTTGGGATTGCCTCGATATCCAAAGTTCTTTATTTTTAAGAATTTGGTTCAGTTGTGTTCTAGTTTTGTAATTTGTTCCTGGTTTCTCTTTGAACTTGTTAGTTTGGGAAACTTTATTGCCAAAGAGATGAAATAAATCCAGAAGGTTTTGTTGTATGTTGTCACTCAACTTTATCGAGTATATTAGTTATATTGATCTTAAATATAAGAAGTCACTTGCAGCAACATTTATATAGAAGGGTCTCTTCCCCTTTTCTTGAATGCAGAATGGATTCTATCCCACTCTTATCTGGAAATTTGATCATTTCTTAAAGTTGTCCAGTTAATCTATCTGCAGGTTTACTACATGTTGGATCCAAACAACAAGGGCCAGTTGCTGAACTTTTCTGGATGTGGTAAATCTAACATCCTACTTAATCGCATTTTATTTCAGGATTTTCTTTAAGTCATTTCAGTCCATCAAATCCCAAATTTCCAGCATGCTTTTACAGTACACGATGTCAATGAGATGGCCTATAATCAAAGAGTAGTCTGGTCAAAATTGTAGTTAGAATTTTGGTCTTTCTTGCTGTTTGACAAATTTCTGAAAATACCTTACACTTGATTATTGATCTGAAATAGCAGAAAGAATTTCTATAAACATATATTTCTCTCTGAGAAAATTACAAATCATCATTATGCATTCTCTTGAGAGGATCATTATGCATTTTTTCAGATCTCCCAGTTGCATTATCTTATTGTTTTCCAATTTCCAGGGAACACATTAAACTGCAACCATCCCGTGGTCATGGAGCTCATCCTGGAAAGCCTAAGACATTGGTATGGCCAGCCTGCTAGCACAACATGGTTAATGTTACTGCTAATTAGGGGTATAATTATAAATACAGCATATGTTTTGTGATAGCATTGAACAATCTGTTTATAAAGTTTTGTTGTCTAGATACTGTTCCATGCTTTACAAGGCAGGCTTGACCAATATTCTTTAATCATCTCCATGGATTTGAGAGTTTGCTCTTATTTTAATTTTGGATTTTTGTTCAATGTTCATATTCTGTACCAATTGAATCACATTGATTGTAAAATTTCTGTTTCCTTGTGCATTGCAATGTTAAGTGAACTAGAAAATAGGCATAGCACTCCCCTCTTGATATTCATAACAAGTTCAAACTTCATAACCAGTTCAAACTTTAAACTTTCAGCTGGACTGTTTCAAGTATTCGTTGCTGGGTGTCTCCTTTTAGGATTTGAATTCCACTTCAATATCATACTTTCTCAATCTTTTGCTTGCTGGACTGCAGGGTTACTGAATATCATGTAGATGGATTTCGATTTGACCTTGCAAGTGTACTTTGTCGAGGAACAGATGGCAATCCACTTAATGCTCCCCCAGTTATTAGGGTAAAATATTCATCTGCATCAATAATAGATGATACAAGGATGTAATATGGAATTTGAGTGGGAAAAAAGTATTAATTACTAGATTTTTTATCAGTGAAGATATTCTCTTACTTTTTTGGGGTCTGTCAGCTATTTTCTAATGTGCATACAAATTCTAACTAGCCTGAACACTCTTGTTCCCACTTCATAGCTATATAGTTCTGAGCTTTGGCATGCTCATGTAGAAGGGTCATGGTTCCAAATGCTAGGCAAGAGGATGCACCAATTTATTCACACTCCAATGTTATGATTTTCATTAGCTTTTGAGTATTATTATTATTTTTTTTTATCACCAATTAGTACTTTAGAAAATGCAAACCTCTGTTATTTACAAATAGTGTGCCAGTTTTACTCTGCTAAGGAAAACAATAAGCCATGTCACTGTGCTAGCTGAAATGTTTAGCATGCTAAAGCACTTGAATTCATTCAATTGTTCTTCATTTAAGAAAAGATTCTCTAAGCGCTTTGAAAGTTGCAGAGGCAAACTTCTTCAAAGCCAGTATTGGTGTTTCTGATTTTTTATCCTTTAATGCTTAGTGTTAAAGTCAAACAGCAACTCATCAAATTGGTATTTCACTTAGGATGAGCACATAATATGCAGTTTGGATCAAGTTGTGTTCTGTTTCTGTTTGGTGGTGTATGTAAATTTGTTCTCCAATTAGTTTAATTCCATGCATCATGAAGCAGCAGTCCGGTGTAGTGACTTGATATTCTTTAATGTACCAGGCAATTGCCAAAGATGCTATCCTATCAAGATGTAAAATTATTGCGGAGCCGTGGGATTGTGGAGGCCTTTATCTTGTTGGAAAATTTCCTAATTGGGATAGGTAACTTTGTAATTAGTCATCTATAATACTCATCAAATGCATGAATAGATTCTACTATCAATCTCAGATGCTCTTCTGCTTCAGCATTTAGATAGCATTCTTTTTTGCCTGGCTGTGAAAATTTCTTTCTTGTCGCTGAAGGGGCATAAATTCACTATCCTGAAGTTGTGATATTATCAATTGTCTTTTTGTCTTAATCTTCTTGTTAGTGATTCTTTTATCATTAAAGATTGTATTTAAGTTTGGTTAGTATAATTCTAAACGGCCGACGCTCTGACCCCCAATTGAGTTCCCACTGTTTTTTGACAACCTGACAGAAGGAAATGTAATGCCTAGATGTTCATTTATTGGCTTCTTTATCAATGAATTTTGATTCTTACATTGCAGCGATGATAGATAGGAGTTGCCAACGCCATTAGCAGAAAGATATAGTGTGAAATTTGATTTGAGGTTTTCAACTACAACAATGATGGGAACTGACAGATAAAAAACTAAAGAACATGCTGACTAAAATCAATATTTGATCTTAAGGCTGCCTGTTAATCTAAACAGGTTGGAAGTGCTGTACAGAAGTATGTTTATATTTGGATTATTTGTGTCTCAACATATTGCAATTTACCATAAACTTTTTGCTTGTGGTGCTTCCAGTTGTATATTTGGCTTATCAGATCCTAGGTAAATTGAGTCATAAATGCATGAAAACACAGTTCATATTATCATATAGGTAAGCATAGTTCTGCTGAGAGCTGATGCGCTATCCTTGATGTGTGGGTATGAATTTGCTTCAGTTGATAATTTGTAGGGTGTTATATATGATGGTTTTTTATTCCTTATGATATTTATTTTCCTTTTCAAGAAACTGTGTGCTTATAAAACATGGCACCTCATTTCAACCATTCCTATTATGCAGGTGGGCAGAATGGAATGGGAAATATCGTGATGACATTAGAAGATTTATCAAGGTGATGCTGCTAGGAACAATATAACTTGTTCACGATATAATGGTTGCTTGACAAAGATGTATTGCAGTCTCTACTAAAATTGAAACCTTTTAATCAATATGATGGCTGAATAGCACATCTGAAATGTATTTCATGAAGCTATTCAAAGAGCTATATTGAATTTAAAACTTGAATTTCATTAATTAAAAAAACTCTCAGCTTGGATGCTTGGATGCTAGACTTTTCTTTTTTGTTGAACCTTTGTATAGATTTTTATTTTAGTATCCACACTCATGATTTCTTTTTGATTATCATTTCTGTTATTTGTTTTTTTTTTCATCATTTCTCTGTATATATTGTTTTTTATTCTACTGGGTAAATTCTAAAATCATGCTTTTTAATAGCAGGAACTATTGCCAAAAAATTTCACAATATCTGTTTCTTAATCTTCTTGTAATTTGACATGGTATAGGGTGATATTGGGATGAAAGGGAGTTTTGCAACTCGTGCTGCTGGTTCCTCTGATCTGTACAGAGTAAGCATCATCGATGTCATGAACATAACCAGATTTATATCTATTTCTTCCTGTGTAATTGTATTACTGGAACACTTAAACACTTACTTATGGTTATCTGTAATGCATGACATTTCTTCATGCTACAGGTGAATAAGCGGAAGCCTTACCACAGTGTTAATTTTGTAATAGCACACGATGGATTCACTCTGTATGATCTCGTTTCGTACAATTTTAAGGTACCTATAGATGTGAATAATTGAACCATCATACAGCTTCTGGTGTTTTTTTTTTTTCCTTATTGGTATGGGTTTTGTAGCACAATGAGGCTAATGGAGAGGGTGGAAATGATGGATGCAATGACAATTTTAGCTGGAATTGTGGCTTTGAAGGTAGGTCAGATATTTGCTTTTTTACTTACTGAATTTTTAAAGTGATTTTAGCTTTGAAGTTAAAAAAAGTCAAGGACCAAATTTGAAGATTTGCTTCTTTGGTATTGCACAGTACTAATTAGTAACCAATGAGTTATAGCTCAGTGGTGTACTAGAGTCATCTCGGACTCTGAAGCTGTGAGATCCTGAGTTGGAAGTTGGAATTTCAATCCAAGCTAATGTTATAAAAAAAAGGTTGATAGTCATTGTATTTTTTTGTATAATATCCTCTGTTATCATGACCTTTCAGCTTCTCTGTTTTGGGTATTTCTTGATATATTTTCAGATGTACACAAGCAAAATCCTTTCTTCATAGTCATCATTTCTTCTTTCTTTCTTTCCCTTCTTTTTGATGCAAAATCCCTCTGATTATGACTGGCATTATAGCTCACCTCAAATCTAGTTTCAAGAATTTTGTCATGTCATCTCCAAATGAGATGTGCATATATATTTTTCTCTATGGTAAAATTCTAGACGCTTCTGACGAATAGCTTTCACTTTTTGCAATTAGACATGATCACATGAGTGCTCATCCCACACAATTCACCTCTCCTAATTAGTTAAACTTAGCTTATAACATTTGTGAAGAGTACGTTGATATACCAAGTAGTAGTGTTTGTCGGAATCTTGCAACTTGCTAGATTAGATGATCCTAGAAATCATACTGTCAGAACTTGAGTTTATTCATGACCACCAGAATCTTTGCATTAATTTTTTTTCCCTGTTGATGGGAAGATGAATAATAGATCTTTTTTGGAATAAATAAAAATCCTGCATCTTTTCTTCAAGTTTTGATGATGGAATTGTATTACCTCTATTTTACTGTGCAGGAGAGACTGATGATTCTAACATAAAAGCTCTACGTTCCCGCCAAATGAAAAATTTCCATTTGGCACTAATGATATCTCAGGTAAAGTACAATATCAATATCATATATGTCATACTGGTGCAATTTCATTAATACCCAGAAAGCATGCATTAACCAGATCTTGCTAACAGATCTATTAATTTCAGTTGCCATATGATTGTGATAATGATGTTATAGAATAGTTGATTTTAGTGCTTCCAACAGTGCAGCTCTGGAAATTTTTTGCTTATTTAATGAATTTATAAGCATGATATTGTGTTCATGAAATTGCTGCAGTGATGTGATTTTGCATATTCTTTTTATCAGGGAACACCAATGATGCTAATGGGGGACGAATATGGGCATACTCGATATGGAAATAACAACAGTTATGGGCACGACACTTCTATTAACAATTTCCAATGGGCACTTGTAAGTTTCTCTATCCATTTTTTAGATGTTTGATACCCTTTTTTCTTGGTTAAAAGGGTAACTGGCTTGATTGGTTGGCAAGACAGTTGGATGCACAAAGGAGTAGTCACTTCAGGTTTTTCTCTGAGGTGATAAAGTTTCGACGAACAAGTCAAGTATTTCGTCATGAAACTTTTCTCAGCAAAGTAAGTCTATTTTCACCCATCACTTTAATGTAAATTTTGATGCATTAATTTATGGTAAATGACCTCTTGAATTCTCATGCAGAATGATGTGACATGGCATGAAGATAACTGGGACAATTATGAAAGCAAATTCCTTGCATTCACGTAAGAGATCATTTGTGTTTCTCACAGAAATTTGGTGGCTCAGTGTGTGGAAAATATTCATCAGTATATTTAAGTTGCTGACCCGAGCCTTGCCATTGCTTTATGATGGTTCTAGTCAGCCTTCTTGTCTCTATGATTAATCAAGAAGCATTTGCATCAACTAATGTGGTGTTGCAGCCAAAATAAAGGGCTCGTTCATTAGTCTTAGCTGTGCATGTTATATGTGTTTTTTATGTCACCTACTGTACATATTAATCAAAGGGAAGTAGTTTAGTCATCCTATGAATTTGTTATTACATTGACACCCATGTGATGATAGACAGTGGTATATGAATAACCTTTTGGTTGCATTCAATAATATAACCATAAGCTGATTCCGTCTCTCCAGCTAACAAAGCATTACTGATGTTCCAAAGTGATGACTTGTATGTGTTGCAATAGCCAACTTCTATTGAAATTTGTCTTGCAGACTTCACGACAGCAATGGAGCAGATATCTATTTAGCATTTAATGCTCATGACTACTTTGTTAAAGCTGTGATACCTCCACCACCATCGAAGAGGAGTTGGTTCCGTGTGGTTAGCTCTTCTTTTTCTCCCCTTTTTGCGCATATGTCAAATTTCTTACTCTTTTTTTTAACTTTTGCCTACATTTTTTGCAATTAGTTGGTGCTTTGGTAGTTGTGCATTGTATTTTTTTTTTCAAGTCAAATACATCCAACTGATCATTTGGCCTGCATGCTGATGTCTGAAGTCCTATGTTAGTAACTGAACTCTGTGTGCTCTTCTGCTACCAGCAGTGATGCTATTGGCAATACAAATAGCTGAATAAACATGTATAAAGAGTCTTCTGTGTCACTGCTAGTTTCAATGATGTTGCCAATTACTTACCTGCCTATTAGGTTATTTTCCTATGGCTCTTCATTTCCTGCCTATCAGTTTCACACAAAATACGTGTAGATTACTTAGAGAATTACATGAGATGACCTTACGATATCTTGAAAATTAATTAATATGGTGTATAAATACTTAATTTATGCTACTGGCATAATTTTCTCAGTTCATGAAAATGAGCAAGCGTAAATTTGGTTTGCCATTATTATTCTTTTATTATTTATTATTAATCACGTCGATACGAATCATGGGATAAAAAGACTTTTTATTATTAATCACGTCAATACGAATCATGGGATAAAAAGACTTTCTGTCCAATTGCAGGTGGATACCATTCTTAAATCTCCGGATGACATTGTTCCTGAAGGCATTCCAGGCATAAGAAGTTCCTATAATGTAGCTCCATACTCTTCGGTTCTTCTTGAAGCTAAATTGAAATGATGGGAAGCTGCTGGCAGATAATTATTTGTAAACGCTTGCCCTTATCTGAAGCATCTGATTACTGGACTTGGCAGAAAAATCTGTTTCCATGCTTCTAGAACATTGGCTTTAAGTGAAGTGAGCGATACTCGATGCATCCAATCAGCAAGATCCAAGCTATTGCGCCTCATTATTAAAACCTTTTGGCATGTACTTGCTTTTTTGTTACACCAATTTGTCAATGACTTAGAATTGTTCTACGGGCACAACTTTTATCAATTGTAGGTGCCACATCACATCTTATACAAAATCGTGTGCAAGGTGAGACTTGCAATGATAGGGATCGAAACATTTTAACAAGACGCTATATATAGTGGAGAATATTATCGCATTAACTTTACAATAAGTGGTGAATTATTATGTAGATTTTGTGTAGATGCGAAGCTTCAAAAATCTAAATGATATCATGAGATTAACATATACGTTTAAGCCAGGATGAAGGTTCCCTTGGCAGAGAGGAACAAGGATGTCTTTATGGTGTTTGTTGAGAACCTATTTTTACAGCTCATGAAATTCGAAAGCAAAAGAATCAGATGGGTGACCTGACCCACACATCCATTGTTTACGGCTAGTGATCGCTACCTTCTAGATGCAATCTCTCCCGGCAGAAGCAAGCAATCTTTGTATTTGTAGCTTGGCTTAAAGCAAGGACACATAAGCTTTGGCGTTTGGACTTTGGGATTAATTAGCAGTGATTCTGACATTTCTCTGATTTTAGTCCAGAAACCAGTCCTCCCACAAGGAAATATCTGAATTGAAGCCCCTGGTTTACTCAATTATATTAAGCTAATTACGCCAATAAGTAGTCTGCTCGTTCTTTGAGCTCTGATTGCGGGATCTAACGTGTATTACTGGTAGTAGACTTAATTTTTGAGCTGTAATGCGCAAAATCAGAGACTTAAAAGAGGTAAAAAAGATCCTTATTTTGAGCACCATATGGACTGGTATTGCAACAAGTGTGGCAACTTTTAAGTTGGGATTTCATGGGATGGAAGAAAAGCAATTATGCTAGTGAGATCCTTCTGGATATCACAGGATTTAATTTATTGATTTTTTTTTTAAAAAAAAAAAAGTTTATGTTGAGGATTTTTTATAAGCTATAAGAGAAAAGAACTGGAAAGGGTTGAAAATATTGGGAATCATTTAATTGAATACTAAGAAGTTCCACATTTGCATAATTTATTCCCATTTGTGGTAGGAATAGAATGGGGTGCACCACCAAAATTGAATATTGATGCATTTTAGGCAATCAAATGGTTAGCAAGATTTGTCGCAGTATCATTTTTGTTTATTTTTTATAGGACCACCAGGTGTCACTTGAACCTATGCCATGAAAAAAGTATATCATCTTTGTAATGTCATGATTAGAAGACCTTTAATACACCTTCTCTAGTGTGATGCTTATGAGTTAGTGGTGTTGTGATGAGGCATTGCTTGTTCAGGACCCACTATGAGGTGTCTATGCATAACATGAGGAAGAAGAAGAAGAAGAAGAAATAGAACCCATTCTTATTCTTACAAGATAATCAATCAGCTGGAGATCATTGAGACCAATAAGTGGTAGCCAGATCAATTGGGGTTTCCACATCAACAATTTATATGTCATTCTAAGAAAAATAATCGGTGCTATATGTTCTTTTCTTTTTCAAAAATATTACTATATAAGTTTCAATAGCTAAGTTGAATGTTATTAGTAATTAATAGTTTTTTTTTAATATTTGATCTAAATATTAATAAACTATAAAATAAAAAAATGGTAGAATTTAAATTTTATATTTCATAATATCTAAAAAAGAAAGTTACCTCTAAATTTCATTAATAGTTAATTATTTGAATTATAAATCATTTTATTTAGTTAGTTTGGATATATTTTTTTTTAAACTGAGAGTAGTTTGGATATGTTTGTATTTGAAAATATATATTCTAATTTTTGAAAATTACCTCAAAATTCTTTTGAGACATTTTTTGCAGCAAAAGCGTATGGGGTTTTGGTAGTGTTAATTTCCGTAAGCAACCAAAACTGGCAATTTACATGTCAATTTAAGAACAAAAACAATCGGTGTTACATGTCCTTTTCTGGCTTTAAAAGGGTGTATGTTATACATGCATGCATGTTTTGAGAGACCAAATACACTCATTAGAGCAAATTTGGAAACTTTAGGAATTGTACAGCTATTATGTAGAGACATGAAGCAGTCCAACTAAAAACACATAGACTAGAAGAAATTGCATTTGTATTAGTTGGAATTGAGTCTTGAAAACCATAATTGTCAATGGGAAAGCACAGACAGCCAGCTCATTTTGAGATGAGAAAACAACATTTCCAGTTGTAGAGAAACACCACTTCAACAACTTTTGCAATGCATTATTATTTGTTAAATTTTATAATTTTCTCTTTTATTTTTTGATAGCCTTTTTGAGTTTGTGAGAAATTTGGATAAAAAGTACATTACTTAATTCTTATTAACAAGATGGAAAAAAAAAAGCACATTATTGTCTAATCTGTTTAAAACGAATAGTAAAACCTTCTGTCATGAAGTCAGAATATTTGGTTGACAGTATGTTCAATTCTTCAACTCTTTTACCTTCTCACACTCAACTACAAGATTAAGCCATTTAGATTAATTGTTTAAAAAAGGCACATTATTTAATCCATTATTACAAGTTTATATAACTATCAAATCAGAAAATTAGTTGGTGTGCGATTTTTGGCATTATAATTGCCTATAGAGAGTTCATTTCTCTCTAAATTAATTAGACAACAGGACAAATTAATATGCATGCATATGCTTCCAAACATCAAATCATAAGAATCTAATGTTTCATCTTAATTTTAATGATCAACATATGTCAACTTTTTGTTTAATTTTTGATACAACATTGTACAAATTGGCAGAAGAAACTGGAATGCCTTTAGATTAAAGAGCTTATCTTCTCATTATTTTTAGTTTTATCACCTGAAATAATAGCCAAATTAAAGATAACAACAATAATAATAATAATAAATGATAACCCTAAACTCTAACTAGAATCCAAAATGCTTAACTTTTTTTTTTTTTTTGTCAAAAAATGCTTAACTAAAATACAAAATGCTATTGTTGTTAACTAAAATACAAAATACAAAACTAAGTGCTAGACTAAACTGAGATAATTCAATAAAATAGAAACATAACAATTCTTTTTTTATTTCACCAAGAACATTACACAGCAATCTATAAAACCCATTTAAACTAATAATTTTCTTGAAAACAAATTTAAACTGATAACTAATTTGTCACACTCACAATCTAGGTTCAAATAAATAATTCAATCAACAACGTGCCACTTATAACGGTAAAATAAGAATTTTTATTCTTAATTTAAGTAAAAAAAAAACTTTTTTAAATTAATTGTTCAATATTTTTATTGTTTTTATAATTCTATTTAGATGATATGGATGGTTAAAAAAAATCTTTAATTAGATCAAATAATATTATTTAATTTTTCTTTCCTTAATACTTAATCATATTATTTATTTGATTAAATTATATGTACATGGTGTTTATATTTCCAAATCAAAGAAGCTTTCATCCTAGGATAAGTTCTCAAAAAAAAAAAAGAAACAGCTTAAAGTTCACGCGCTTTAGCCACATCAAGAAATGGAAGGCACATCCAACGGTATGGATTTCACGGCACGACAGATGAAATTACAACTTTAGCCTTTTAAGAAACACGGATTTTGACGACTTCTAAGAAACGAAATGGAAATTTTCCAATGTCTAAAACCGACCTCTTTCTCTATATAAATACGTTCCATCACAACCCTTCTTCTCCCTCACTGATCCCTGCAACAATTCGTTACATTTTTGGCTTCTCTCTCGCGGAAAAGGCACACTAAGCGACCTTTTGATCTGTAACAATGGCCAGAAACAGCGTTGTCACTGCTCTGCTTTTAGCTCTCTTTGCTTCTGCTGCTCTCGGTCAGGCTCCTGGAGCTGCTCCGACGGTTTCTCCGCCGTCTAAGTCACCTTCGGCTGCGCCGGCTCCTAAGAAAGTAACTCCTTCACCTGCTCCTGCTAATGCTCCACCTGTCTCCGCCCCTACTTCTACTCCTACTTCGGCTCCTACCACTGCTCCTACTGCTACTCCTGTCCCCGCCGGAGCACCGAGCGTGACTCCAACCAGCTCTCCACCTGCTCCTATGGCTCCTAGCTCTGGTCCCTCCGTGGCTCTTCCTCCAGGTGCGGCTGGACCTACTGGAGAAACTCCAGCCGGGACTCCTGGTAATGGAGTAGCCGGTGGTTATAGCAGAAACGGTGCCGCTTTGGCCGTTGTTGGAGTAACCGCTTGCGTATGGTCTTTGCTGCTGTAGATCTGATGCGAGGTTCAGGCGCTGATTTAGGATTTTCTTCTTTTATTTTAGTAGGATTTGATCATTATCATCATCATTATTATTATTTTATTTTATTTTATTTTGATTTTTGTCGCATATAGACGGTGGATGATGACTTATGAGTTTTCTCGGTTGTTTTTGACGGTTGAGATTGGATTTATTACTCTGTTTATTATGATTATTATTGTGGATTATTAATTATTTTCGTTCTTTATTACGATCTCAATCTGTTATTTTTGATGCATTTTTTATGTGAAAGTGATTAATCTGATGAGAGTTAATTTGGGATCTCATCTGTACTTGCTTGTTGTGATGGTGTGAGGGAGTGAGTTTGGTGAAGGAGAAAGGGAAGATAGCAACATGTAGTGTGATGTTGAGGTTGGGGGCTTTTGTTGTCCTTTAGTGGCTGCCTTCTTTTTATTATTATAGTAATCAGACATTGACCAGCTGGATTTTGCCTGATTGGCTGCTCCTCCTTTGCTTTACCCTTTTATTTTATTTTATTTTATTATTTTTTTAATTCATTATATTTTGAGTGAATAAAGAAAGAAAAAGAGGAAGCAGAGTCTTTTAGGCTTTTCACGTGGCTACAGCTGTATTCTACCTCTTACTGACAGACCGCACCCATGTGCTTTTTTTTCTTTGGTTACAGACACCACCTGTCACAGCAAATGCTTTTCTGTTATTTATTTATTAATTATTTTCACTTCAAAGTTCAAATAAAAAGTCTTTTGGTTGATGCTATGGTGAGTCAAATGGAACCGGACCTGAAAAATTCAAGTGATTGCATCAGGGTATTTATTTAGTTCAATTTGATATTCACTTTTAATTCTTCCTTCATTTTTAATTTACAGTTAAGAGTAATTAGAAATTTTTATGTACATAAGAATTATGCCTGTCAAAGCTCTAAAAAAAAAATTGGGTATTATATGTTAATAGCAGTTTTTTTTTTTTTGAGAAAGTTCTTGGAAATTGCAAGTGTTGAATTTCTGTTTCAACAGACATGGCACCAATACCATGCCTCTCTATCCATAAGGATAGATTGGAAAAGTTGGTCCAGTTTCTCAAAAAACATAAACACAGAATGACGTACCATGTTGTCTATCTATCTCTCGCTAGCCACGACATGGCTTTTCTCGAAGTGGATTTTCTGGTGGGTTCTTGCACCGCCACCCTATAATGATCTTTTTCTTCGTCACTAATAACATTACTTTCTCTTATTAATCACCCATTAACCATTCAATTATTTCTAATCACTCGGTCAATTTCTCCAAGCAACGGAATGTTGGGTAGGCCTCAAGATCACATTCTCTTCCCCCACTTGAACTAGGCCTCAAGTGACTCCTGATTTCAATCATACTGACTCCTTTGTCCCATATTATATTATATAGTTCTTTCATGGTTTACATTCGAGAGAAAAAAAAAAAAGAAATTTCTGCGTAGATCTTAATTCATTAGATGTTTGTTCTTCTCTTACACTTTTCAGGGACTTGAGTTTTTAGGTCAGTACGCTGCGTGCTTTGCTACCCTTGCAGAAAGTACACATTTCTGATTTCACCTAACATACCAAAACCTTAGATAGGCCCTTCAGGAAAGGACAGAACCACATTTTACTAGATGGCCCAATTTTACGCCTGAAGTTATGCATTGGTTTGAATCCTAGGACATAAACTCTTATCTCTATCACACTTCTAAATTTCATATTTACTTATAAGCGTTCGAGATTGTTGCCCATTCAAGCCACGGCGAAGGGCTTCTCAAAGCGCAGCAGCAGGAAATTGGGCCCCGCCTTATGTACTATTTTTACTCTTCTCTTCTCTGTAGTACCCCCAATCCATAAGCTTATTGATAACGTGGGATGACGTGCCTCAAATAATACATCAGCACACGCAGAAGATGATGTGGGTTTTGCCACATGAGCACACATGACCATGGCTAATGCCATGTAACAAGAAAAACGGCATGCCTAAGGTTGTGTAAAAAGAATGATGATAAGGCTTAAGCCACATAGCAAAATTCTTCTATTCCACGAGTACAAGTGGAGTACACTATGCTTCATTAGAGCAAAAATATAATTAAAGTTTCATTATATGAATAGAGGATCTAACTGTGAAATTTAACTGGCCAATTAAATTGTAGATTTGACC
>CATIWK010210706.1:0-17596 GCA_949634005.1 Mallotus japonicus
GAATATTGATAATTTAAAAAAAATTATTTTTAACCTATAAAGGAGACATTATGTATCCGCACTAAACATATTTATTGATTATTAATGTGATAGATTATATTTTGATTGAGAATAAAAAGCAAGGTCCAAAGTAAGTGAAAGATTAAGTAAGGTGTCATCAAGTCTAAATTGTCTTTAATCAACTATATAACTTTTATTTAATAGGGCTAATGTAATTTCAAACCTCTATTTTCATTGACTTTAAATCATGTTTATATATGTTTTGTGGAAATTGGCAAACCTACATCTTATATTGATGATACTAAAATTACATTTTTATGTAATTATAATTTATAATTTTAATTTTAATTCCGCTAATATTTTGGTTCTGATTTCATGTTAACTCTAGTTTAATTTAATAGCAAAAAATTATACTTCTCTTTCCTTATTTTTGTTTTGCCCCCCAAATGCGGCAAATGAACTAGCAAAAGGGGAGAAAAAAGAGCTAAATGAATTACTCTATATATGTCAATTAAAATGAACCATATAAATTGGACATTTGTAGTAGTCACCATGAAAGATAATATATAGGCTACTATAGGATTCCAAAACTAGTCAAGATACAAGAAACCTTATAACATCTTTTTATGATTGTCTAAAAAAAATAAAAAAAATAACATGTTTCAATTCTTTAGGCTTGACCAATGAGGCTTGGTTGGGATGGTAAATTCCTTACCAAGTGGAGGTACCAAGGACTAAGGTCCTTGGTTCAAGTTCTAGTGGTGCCAATATCAAAGCTAGTCTCCTTGATGCACCCTAGGTAAAAAAAAAATTAAGTTTGACACTCTATATATATATATAAATGTAATATTAATAATATTAGATAATATATAATAGATATTATATGATAGATATTAGATATAATAGATAGGATATGATATATATATATATATATATATATATATGTATAGAGTGTTGTAATATGTAATGGTTGTAATGGTTGTTCAAAAAAAAATTCTTTAGGCTTAGATGGGATTTGTGATGAAATATATTGATACAAGACAATTTTGCTTTTATTTAACAAAAAGGTCAAATCTTTTAATTGTATATAGCTAAAAATATATAATAACAAATGGTCCTTCTTTTTTTCAATGAGGAGATCAAATGACATAAATATTGATAATTATAATTAGGGATCATTTTCTTTTATATTAGTAACTCCTTTGTAAAGGCATTCTGAGGAGTAGGGTTCGATTCATGCCGTCATTGATTTAAAAAAGAGAGAGCTACCTCCTATTCTGTAATCCATCAAAAATTAGGTTATATCAATTTCTCTATTAACAAAAATACTAATCTTGTGATGCTCTTAGAATGAAGTACCCATTAGACCATTACTGAATTTTAATTTTATCATGCAAAGGGGCTAAAGTAATTATAAAAATCAAAGTCAATTGAGGCATTGTCAAACGATAATGGATTGGTTCCATATAAACAACTGAAGAAGAAAAGTATCATTGTTATATATTGATTATAAAGATTTTGCATCAAGTATGATAAAGAACAATTTCATTTGCAAGTAACTATATAGTAAAGTGACATAGATACAAGAGGGTATAGGACCACCACCAAATCAAGAAGACTTTTGGAGGTAAATTGATTTGCCTCTTAAGAAGTAGCAAAGGTGGCACCACTAATGCTACCCAGTAGACAATACACTAACATAGATAAAGCGATATAAATAGGAACAAGACTTGGGATATGCCTAAATTTGTCACATTTCCTTGTCACAACTCACAACTCACAACAGAGAGAGGTGACTTCTCTTACACCACGTAAAATGCCTAGCTAACTACTGCTTTTATACCTATATAATATTTGATATTTGATATTTGCATGCAAATGTGTGTATATATATAAAATAGCCGCCCATTTTAGAATACTAGGACACGTTGAACTCTTTTCTCAATCTCAAGAAAGAAGAAAAGTAGAAAAATTTTGAAGATTTTGTCTCTAATTTTGGTTCCTATTATCAATGTAAATAGGTGGTTTTTTTAATAGGAAAAACCAATCTTTAGATTTTATTTTAATTGCTTTTCCTTTTATAATAAATTTAATTAATAGGTGATTCTCAATTCTCAAGTTGGTATAAGAATACTTTTATTTTTTTATTAATTATGAAAAGTTCAAGTACCATAAATTATAATATATACAATCATATTAAATTAATCACTGAACATAAAAAATTAGTTATATACATTAATCATACTAAATTAACTACTGACCAAAACAAATTAGTTATACTCAAAGATTGGATAAATTTTTTAAAATTACATAAAAATTAATTTTAAAAATCAATAATAATAAAATTTAAATTTTAAAACTCATAATTTTTTTAAAAAACGTTAGTTCATTTTTTTATTGGAAAATATTTTCTTTCAATAAATATAAAATAATTAAAAATATCTTTTCATTTGTGAAAATATTTCATATTTTATAATTCACAATATATAATAGAACCTTATTCATGATGACAAACTAAAAAATCAAAGACAAAAAGTTGGAAGCATGGGATAATTGAGACAAAAGGTTTGGCAACACTTGTATAATTAGAAATCGTAAAAACAAAGTGTGAAGGATAATAGTAGTTGCTAGTGTTAGTGTAGTAGTACTGGTAGTAGTGTATAGTACTCAATTCTCAGTAGTGACCCAATTGATCATTGATATGATATGTGAGCTTTCTCAACTCATGCGAGGATGCAATTTTAATATATGCTTTTCCCACATGCATCTTTTGGTCCATTTGCAATCACATCTCATCTCCACCTCCCTTTCATTATAATCTTCAATCTTTTAAATATTTTTTTATATAGTAATCTTTAGTAGGCTAATAATTAACGGTTGTGATTTTAATGAAACATTTATTAATATAATATCGGTTCATTTTTTTTTACTTGTGAATTCATCTACAAACAATTTAAAAAATAATTTTATTATATTTATCGTAAGAAGATATATATAATTGTGCAAAATAATATTTTTGTTACAGATAATAAATAACAAAAAATTCATATAAAAGACTATGACATGTCAAGTGTAATTAGAGCACGAGTATGAATTTGTTTATATATGATTAAAAAAATAAGATTATTTGCTTCTAAAGTTTTTTAAAAAACTTATAAACAAAATTAATATTATATTGTACATGCTTTTGCAAAATTAAGCTACTATATCTGTAGGCAGCAGGGTTTAGCGCGCTCCCAAGTGTTTGGTGACAATGGCACTGTGTGGGCTTGAGGTCCACTAGGAAATACAAAATAGGCTTAAAGCCCAAAGCGGAGATGGAGTTGCCACCTGGATAAAATTCGGGACACATTGTACAGCAATTGGATCCCACGGAAGATTCCCAAAAGCTGTCATCAGAGATCGGGTTCAGAAACTGGGTATGAGCTTTTGGAATGTCCACCCAACCTTGCGGTTGCCCTCTGTGTGTGTTTTGCATTTTATTACCTTTGATTAAATTATTTCCTTATTAACATGTGAATTGTAATCATTGCCGATCAATTGTCTACGATTAAGTTCAAGTTTGCACATTAGTCTATTTTCATGCTTGTAAACCCAACACTCATCACAAATAATAATTTATAAAAAAAAACATTCAAAGAAAAAGGGAAGGGATTAGGGATTACAACTTGCAACACAATTAAAATAACAATACGCATAAATAACAGAGTAAATAAATTCAAGCTATTAGGAAATCAATAACTTGGATGATTAAGAATCATCCTGAAATCAATAACTTGGATGATTAAGAATCATCCTGAAATTCCTGAAAACTTAAAAGATTAACTTTCCATAAACATAAAATTCCTACAAAAAAGAAATCCAACTTGTTAGTTTTACATAAAATAAAATAAAAATAATACGAAATAATTTACAAGCAAACACGATTAAACCGAGCATCATGATAATTGCATGCAAGGCTGGAGTATAACTTAAAATAAATACACATAAGAAAAAAACTATACGAGATAAACGTATAGAATCGAAGCCAATTCAAGAGTGGTTCTAATGATGAGGTGTCGCCTCTTTGACCGCTGCAACAACAACTTGTATCGACAGCTGCAACAACAACTTTACAAGTTGCTTAAATCTTAAGTAAATCTAAACTAGATGCAAGCAAGTGAAAGTTTACAATGATTATTTAATAATTTACATGATCATATCATGAACATAACATCAAATGAACAATAAACACAAAATAAACAAGAAAAGTAAAGAAAAAGAGTTTTATATGAAATCAAGAACTTAAAGCTTGAAAATGAAAACTCTTACTGATTTGATCAAATTTAAAGTTCCTAACTAAACCCTCAGAGCTTGGTTTGTTGATTAAAGTCCTCTTGAATGCAAGAACTCCTTCTTTCTTCTCAAGAAAATGAACTCTTAAGTTCAAAGCTCTTCTTTTCCCTCCCTTTCTTTTTCTCTTCTTTCTCTTTTCTTTTTTTTTTCTCTTAAGAACGTTCTCCTTCCTCTCTCCAAAACTCCAGAACCTCTCCTCTAAAAATCCTACCCTTCCTCTTTAAAGCCCCCTTCCACCTCATGCCTTTTTCCCAAATCCCCAAGCCTTGACGAGGCACCCCTCATCATTTCTCATCATTTTCACCTCTTTTCCCCAGCCTTTTCCTGCCTCAAAAGTCTCCTTTCTACGCACATATCTTCAGGTCAGAGATATGTGGGTCCACACCTATGTGTAATACTGCCAAAAATAGCATTTAATGCTGCATAGGTCGGCTGTGAAGAGGCGTCTCCTCTTTGCATAGAGGCGATCGCCTCATCGATGGGTGATCGCCTCATCGATGGGTGATCACCTCATCGATGGGGTGATCGCCTCTTTGGTCCTGACAACTATATTTGGGCCCGAGTGGGCTTTTGGGCTTGGGTTTTAGTGTTTTGGGCTTAGCTAGGTGTTTTAGGTTTAGATTTGATATTTTGGGCTTTTGAGTCCACTATGAAGAAGATTTCGGGTCTCTCTTGCTTTCAGAATTCGTTCTACCTCATCATCTGGCTTTCGTTGCGGGCCGATCAAACCAAGGGTGTCCACAATACCATATAAATCTAAATGGGTAATTAATATATTTCTCGAATAATCCTTAACAAAAATTTGAATTTTCTTTCAAAGTAACTTCTCCTCCCTTTTCTCAGAATTTCAAATTTTAAAATGAAAAAGAAAATTTACTTTATAATATATATTACATGTCAATATAGATAATTGTAAGTTTAAAAGAAAAACAAATTAGTTAGAAGCATATTAAGTCATAATATATATAACTTAAAAAAATATATATTTCTTTGATCCATGATAAATAGAATTTTGATGTTTGCATGTAGTTAATTTTTTTTTTAGCAAGCATAGTTTATTAGTATCTCATAAAATTATGACGGTTAGTTGTTAGCAAGGAAGAAATGTATACTCTATTATTTATAATTATGTGACGTCATATAAGTGGATTTCAGCTATCTTACGGTAAAATATAAAAAAAAAAAAAACTTTTAATGTGCGCCGTCGAAATTCAAATCTCAAACTCAAACTTTCAGTTTAGACCGATGGATATACACCTCATCCTTAGTTGATTCAAAATGAAATTATCTTAGTTATGACCAAACTATATTAATAGCATGGGACCATCTTTAATTAAAGATCTATGTCAATAAATATTTATAGACTAGCGAAACTAACTCACTAAATTATAATTTAACATAGGTCGGAAAAAAAAAATTATAATTTAACCGGAGGAATATATATATATATATTGTCATCAATAAATCCTACTGCCAATCTACATAAATTAGACTGCCATTATAGATGCTAAGCTCACAGCATTATTTTGATGCATTTACTTTTGGCATCTTTGACATTTCTAAATAATTCTACTTGCAAAAAATTACACATGTGTAAAGCAGGATTAGGTTTGTTAATTTTCTTGTAGCTCACCTCTTCTTTTTCATTTAGGTATTGAAAATTTTAATTAGATTACATATATAGAGTTTTATTTTTATTATTATTATTATAAAATTTCCTAATAGAATTTTCACATTGAACAAATATTAAAAGAGTACATATAAGTGGAAAAAATTAATTAAAATTTTATACAATTCAATTGATTTTGTATAAAACGAGTTTCAATTTCATTATGTGATCATCGATAATAACATAAAAATAATTTTACATATATTTCTTTTTTTATCTTAAAAATGTGAACTTTTAAAAAGAGGACTGATAAAAATTAATATTGGCCCTTGAAAATTAAGTTAAAAAAAAATTGTTTTCGACCTTTATTATTATACTGAATTAATCTAAATTTTTATTTAACTCATACTATTATAATAAAAACATAATATTGCACACAAAATCATTAAATTAGCTTCATTCTTTATTTTTGACATGTATGCATTTACTTAATTTTGTGATTATTTGGCTCAAACATTTAGTTGTGTATTGGTGGTTTTTCGTTTGAGCAAAATTAGTGCCAAAAATTTTAGATTTTGCTTCAAATTTTTTGTTCATTTCACTTTTGTTGGAACGCTTTATTCGTCGCCATTTAGCTAAAACCGTTAGCTGGCTGCTTTTTTTTTTTTGACCCGTCTATATAAATTTAGGGGCCAATTTGAGCTTTTATCTAAAGAGAAACTATGGTCAAGTGGAGCAAGTTGCATTGCAAAGTACCAAAAGTTTTATATATATATAATGGTAGTTGATTTTGGTGTCCAGTAGCCATTGTTTGATGCAGAGTGACAGAGTACAGCTAAAGATGGAAAGGGACAGAAAGAGAATGGCAATTGGAAAGTAGAGAAGGGAATGACTTTTCAATGAATTATTTTTTTTCTTTTATAAATGTTTTCATTTTATATTTATATATAAACAAGTTTCACTGTCACAAAGGATATTGGCTTTGTGTAAAAAAAAAAAAAAAAAAGAATATTGGAAAATCAAACAAAGCTAGGGATTGGCTAAGCAGTGACCTCACTAGTTTCTGCACATAACTTCAAAAGTTAGGTTGTAGCATTAATCTATATATAATTAATGTTGCTCAAACTAGCTATAATAGTTTCGGTAAAAAAAAAACTAGCTATAATAGCTAACATAAGTTAGTTAGTTTTCTCAAACCTTTTCTAGCATGGATCTAATATACTCCCTCTATTATTTTCTAATTGTCGTTTTAGGTTGAATTTTTTGTTCCAATTTATTTGACGTTTTCAATTATAAATGCATTTTAACTACCCTTTTTCCTATCATACCCTTATTTATACATACACTACTATTGGAAATATACAAAACTAATAATTAGTTGAGAGAATTATTACAAGGGTAGTATAGTATTTTACACATATATTAATTACATTTCTTAATCTATTTGCATAATCCTTAAACGACAATTAAAAAGGAACAGAGGGAGTATTATTTTTCTTGACGCTAATTTTAAAATTAAACTCAAAAAAATTTTAAATATATAAATTAAGTCTAATTATATTTTTAAAGTTGTTTCAAGAAATAAATTAATCAAGATGTAAATAACACAACTCTACAGCACATACTAAAAATTGGGTTGTTTAAACTAATATATGTTGATTTAAGTGATAAGGAGTTTCAATTCTCTTAAAGTAATGCTTTGATTTCGAGTTTTATGTATAGAGAAAATATGTGTTGAGATAGTTTTGTCCCTCTTATATATATCCACTTAACTCAAATTCCGAAATAATTGAAACCCTTATAACTACTAAATATTGGAAGCATCAGATTAAAAAAAATATATATTATTTAAATTTTAAATTTTTTAATATAAATCACATGTGACTGTATATATTAAAACTCGAATCTAAAATTTAATTTAAATGAGAATAACTTTTTATCGATTGATCGAGTAGTTGTTGTTGGTTGTTTAAACTTTAAAATTTAAACCAAAAAGAAAACTACTAAAATGGTTACAAATTGGTTGGTTTGGTATAGATAGATTACTTGATTGATTCCAAAAGGTTGGGAGAATCCATTTATTGACAATTATTATTTATTGAATCTTAACAAGGCTTTGGACTCAATTGCCTAGCTACAGTGCTGTGCATTTTCCTATTTAGGTGGCTGCTTTAAGAGAAGCAAATTTTTAGTTTATTGAAGTTTTCTTGTCAAGGGGAAAAAAACAAGTGGATCATGACTAAATTCTTGCATGATTAATAATACATAAAATTATGATGAGGGATTAACAAATTAATTTTGTATAATACAGGGAAAAAAAAAGGGAATTTTGTTTTCTGGAAGGGAAGACAGAATGTTGGAAAGTTTTATCAAAAAGAAGTTAAGAGAACCAAATATATGCTTCATGGTTCACAGTGTTGATGATGATGACATAGACACCCCCTCTTGCTCCACTTGCTAAGTCACAGTCATCAGTAGGAGAGAAAAGGTTTTGTTGTCCCTACCATTAACATAATTGGTTTGGTTTGTTGATCTAAACCCCACAACTCTTATGACTCTTTCTTATGATTAAAACATCCAATTTTTTTAGAATTCCTTTTCAGGGTTTGCTGTTGGGGCCAGTCAATTCACCAAAACCTTAATTCCACCCACCAATTTAAGGTCACTAAATTGAAAATAAACTATGTTCTAACTCACCCATGTTTAATTCTTTTAAATATTTAATTTTTAACAATCCTATTATGAGTCATAAAACACAAATATTTCTTTCAAAAAATTATAAGTTTAGTTTCTAATTAATGTGCGAGTGAAAATCGCTTTTTAAGTTAAAAAAATATTCTCAACTACCGGTAAAATAGTAGTTTAATGGTTATTTATCTTTAAAGCGGTGTAAAATATTATAAAATATTGTTGTTGATTTGTAAAATTAATTTTTTTATTTAAAAGAAAAATAACTGTTACTATCATACAGTTCTTAAATGCTTAATGCATATAAAATATTCTAAGTTAAAACTAAAATTCTGTTTTTATAATTTTCTTTTTTATACTCTTCAAGTGACCACTGCTTCATTAAATGTAATACAAGCAATGTTCATGAATTAATGTATGTATAATTTTGTGTCAGTGAGAGAGTAGTTAAGTCGTAACTCCTCTCCAAGGGCATCTTAAGGTGTAAGGTTTAAATCCTAGCATTGTCAATTTAAAAGAGGAGGACTAGAGATAACTGCCCCAGTTGTAAAGTCTATCGATGCTTAATCTTCCTATTAACCAAAAAAAATGTATGTATGTTGTCTGTGTAACATTTCACATTCCATTAATCAATAAATAACTTGCTTTTTCCCCAATAGCAATCTGCTATTAGTGCTAAAAATAATTTTTTTTTTTAAAAAAAAGAATATCTTGCTTTAAAAACCTTTAACTTTCCAGCAGATGACAACAACTAGAGTAGTCTCCATGTGAGCATTTTTCATTGATCATATAATAATATCAAACTAACCCTTATGCTACCCATGTTCTAAAACATTTAGATATCTTCAACAATGTATAGATTGTCTGTCTTCGTCTATTTTTATTGGAATTGCAGGTTCATGTGCACAGAATTTATAGATATAATTGTAGGGTAGTGTCACGAATTTTAATCAACTGGGACCCTTTTTTGTTGGCTTTGAAACCATGCGCAATCAATTATATGATCAACGTACAACAAACCAAATTGATGTTGAATATATGAGTTGTCAAATTATCGATATTGATCCGTATAGGTGAATACTTATTTTGTTTTCTATCCGGTGGCCATGGATTAGACAATGACATGCTGCTTATTCTTCTTCTTCTTCTTCTTCTTCTTTTTGAGACATCATAGTTAACAATGTGTGGTACATGATGAGCTTCAGTTCAAACAGCCAGAACATTTCTCTTTTCAATTTAAATTAATTGGCAGCTTGAATAGATTCTCAGTTTGTTGGAGCGATTTATTTATAATCAACGTCTGATAGTTCAAGTGACAAGAACTTTAGATTCTTTTAGCTCTTATTTGGTTCAATTCCACTAAAAATGAAATTCATTTTCAAATCAATTTTTATTAATGAAGTGTGTTTGGTTTAAATAAATAGTTTATAGAATTTATTTGAAATGAATTTCATATTTTATTATATTGTGTTTGGTATAAATCTAGAATTTAAGTTAATTTTTAATTTTGGTAAAAAATATCCTTTTAAATAAATTATGTTTTTATCTTCTTTTTTAATTCCATATTACATTATTAAAAGTGTGATTATTTAACATTCAAATTAATATTTAACTTCTTTTTAAATATTTATTTTTAATTATATTTTAAATTAATGTTCCAATTTATAAATTTTTAATTTTTAATTCAAAATTGATTGAAAAATAAAATTATGATTATATAAAAAACTAAATTAAGAAGAGCTTTTAGACTGTTACTAATCAAAAAAAAAAAAAAAAAAAGACCAACATGATGAGCCATATGCACTTTGCAACCCTCATGGCTCATACAATACAATAAAGATACACTGCTATATTTGCCCAACTTCCTCACTCGATCAAGCAAATTTCCTAATCATCTTTCTGTTGGAATACTCTTTGCAAAACTGCAAGCTTATTGTGGTGTAGTTTTCTATTGATGTTCCTGCTGGCTTAGAGCCTCTACCTCATCACATTTTCATGCTTCGAATTGGATTAAATTAATTAGATGTTTCTCAAAAAAAAAAAATAGTTAAAGACTTGATCGAATGTATATGACCAACATGAAGGATGGACAGACAATTTGAAATCTAGTTTTGGACTAATAGCAGGTCGTGTACAGTGCAGGCAATAACCAAAGAGATGAATTTTTTTTTTTTTCAAAATAAAAATAATAAGATATTTTAGTCATTTTAGAAATATAACTTTAAAAATTGTGGAATTCATTTGCAAATTCCAACCATTTCATTAGAATTTTATATAGTTATAATGAATTCCACAAATTTAAAAATATAGAATTGCAAATGAATTTTATAACTTATTCATTTCAGCCAAACACATATTATTTGGAATTCCATAAAATTTTTTAGAATTCATTTATACCAAACACACCCTTCAATAAAGTCTCAGATATAAATCTTATATTTGGAGAAAACGGATGTTAGGACGGTTTTACTCCCCTCATGGATCCATTTGACTTGAATTTTGAAATAGTCAGATTTTGCTAGAAACCAAAAAATTAGATGAAAATATCATTGCAAAAATAATATATTTGACTTCTTAAAGGAAACTAAGTTTTTTAGTATTTATCTTGTTTTCGAAAAATTGGCACTTATAGTCATATTTTTTTCAATAATTTTTATAATATTAAGTGCATATCAAAATTCAAAAATATTTTTGCAAACTCATATCCATAATAATATATATCAAATAAAATTAGAAAAAATAAATAATTTTTAAACTATTAAAGTACAATTTATTTATTTCAAATTAAAAATAAAAATATTTTTATTTTATTTTTAATTAATATAAATAAATATTTTTATTATCATAATAATTTCTATCATCATAAATATTTTTATATATTTTTATTGTTAAAATTAAATATGAGTCATTAGATTGATTTTTAATAAGGTGTCAATTATCTAGCATAAACTTGAGAAAACTTGAGGAAAATTGGACTTGAGGGGAGCCACTCCCATTTTAATTATGTGAAATTTTAAAAACACACTCCACTTCAAATTGGTATTTTTGGACTTAAATGAAAAGTAACAAAGTTGAATGCAACCTATGAACATATATATATTAAAGGGCAAGAGTAGCTGTAAAGTGCAGAAAAAAGAAAAATCAGAATAGAAACCCCTTGTAAAAAAGAAGAGACGGTGCTACTTTTTTTTTTTTTTATTTAATGCATTTAATATTCGGTATTATATAGGATAAAACTAATTCAAAAAGGCGACAAAACTCTCTTTATGAGTATTTAACATTTCTTAATACGCTAAATCTAAATGGTACTACTTTAATGTATTTTTTCGTGGGCTAATTAATTAACAAGTCCTAAAGATATAGATGCCTTGAGTAGATGAAAATGCATTTACACAAGCTATATATATATACACAAGTCGTAACCAATCAAGAAGAAAAAGCGATGGCCTTCTACAGTGGCAGAAAGAGAAGAAGATGGACAAATATTAGAGGCCTCTTATGATCTGTCTCTCAGGTTTCAAGCTGTCAAATATAAATGCAAATACAAGTAAGACAAAAGCCAGTTCCTGTAATGAAAAGGGTCTATCATCATCATAAATTTTGCATTAATTTCTCAAAAAATATTACTATTCTATAATTTTTTTTTTACATCTCATATCTCCTGTATTTAATAGCCATAAAGATTTTGATTAATTTAAATTTTGAGTTGGATAAATTTATAAAAAGAATAAATTTTTTTAATATTTATTTTTTTAGTTAATAGAAGATCATATGACTTAAATTTTGATAGACGGTATAATAATGGACAGTCTTTCCCTTTAAATAGACGACGGTAAAAATTAAACCCTACACCTCATGATGCCTTTAGAAAAAAATTAACACTTAACTACTTCTTTACTGACTTTAATATATATTTTTTTACAAACATAAAACTGAAATCCAAATCATTAAACAAAAAATTTTAAATTTTTTACCACTTAAATCGAAGATATTAATGGTATGGACATACATGGGTAGGGTTAGATTGTGACAAAAAAAATGATTATCTTGGATCACGCGCATGAATGGTGGCTTTCACGTTTTTCACAGATAAAAGCAAAAGAAAACGAAGACATATATATATAAGGTATAACCCATACTTTGCCCCCGCACTTTTATTTTTTTCTTGATTGACCCCCTCTACTTTTATTTGTATATATTGAGTCCTTTCACTTTTATTTTTTCTCGATTTACTTCCTCCACTTTTATTTTTGTTCACATTCACCCCTTATATTTTTATTTTTGTGAACATTAAGTCCTTTTATTTTTATTTTAGCAAGATTAACCCCTTCAATAAATATAATTCTAAAATTTTCTTCAACTATGTTATAATTTAATTACTTATATTTTATTTTTAATATAGAGATTATAAAAATACTATTAAATGCCAAATACTCTTTTTAAAATTAAATTTAAATTATATAATTTTAATTTATTGGTTAACAAATTTTTTATCTAATATTATAAAAATAAAAACTTAAGCAATATTCTACTAAATTTTATTTTAGTTTACTCTATATAAATAATTTAACAGAATTTTTGTTAGATACAATTTTTGTTAAATAAAATACAATTTGTGTTAGATACTAAATAAATTTAGTAGAATTTTTCTTAAGTTTTTATTTTTATAATATTAGTTTACAATTTTTGTAAACTAATATATTAAAATTATATAATTTACATTTAATTTTCATAAGAGTATTTGGCATTTTATAGTATTTTTATAATCTTTATATTTAAAATAAAATATAAATAATTAAATTATAACATAATTGATGAAAATTTTCAGAATTATATTTAATGAAGGGGTTAATAAAAGTACAAGGGTTTAATGTCAACAAAAATAAAAGTGTGAGGATTAAATCTATACAAATAAAAATGGAGGAGGTAAATTGGGAAAAAAATAAAAGTGTAGGGAGGAAAATATAGGTTATTCCAAAAAAAAAGGTATGCGTAAATATAAAAGAGATAGACACATAAATAATGATAAAAGTAGGACTTTTATTTTTAGATTAAACCAAAAAATGGTCAAACTTTATAATTTTCTCAATAAAAAATTGCTTAGGACCACAAATTAGGCTAGCCTGGTTGTTGTCGTAGTGGGGGCAAGCTAAGAATGCAGCATCATTCAAAAAAAAAAAAAAGGGTGAAGCTATACCTTGCTTGATGCTAAAAAAAGAAAAAAGAAAAAGAGTAATAATATATACTTCAGTACAATCTTGAAAAGAAAATTGTTCTTCTCTTTGTGATTAGAATGCTTTGTTTCACCTCACAAGCGATCTTACATTCTAATTCTAACACTTCAAATTAATAGCATAGTTTTCATCTAAAATAGAATTAGAAAGAAAGAGAGAAAATGGAGTCAGCTAATCAACAAGAGCCAATGATCATAGCAATGAAGGGTCCTTTCCATAACAAAAAGCGTCAAATAGCTTTTCAATTAGCTGAGTTTTTACACTATCCTCCTATTGATGAAGAGGATATCATTGCAGAACTTGATAACTCTCTATCAAGTGATTCCACTTCTGTCAAAATGCTTACTAGAATCACCAAAACCCAACTCCAGCTCAAACTTCAAGTTATCATCAATACTTCACTCACCTCCTACGAAGAGCTATTAGATCTAGCAATGTCTGAAAGGGCTCGATTGCTTATCATTGAATGTAAATATGGAGGTGATAAAATTCATGATTTTCATGAGTTTGGATATGCATGGATTTCTAGAATTGACCTTACAAAGCCATTTAACGTGGAAGAGTTTGCCGGAAAGATAGTGGATGTGTTAAAAGGTAATGAGAAGCCTGCTCGTGGTGGTCGTAAAGGTACTCACCAATCAACATCAACAGGATTTTTGAAGGAGGATAAAATCATTCCTCGAAGAATTTTCACTGAAGCACATGCACATGAGTTTTTCTTCACTGAAGAAACTAAGATGAAGAAGGGTTCTACTTTTAGTTGTAAACTGAACCAGTGCTGCAATTATTGTGATGAAGTCGTTTCAGGTCCAATTTATCAATGCACTGAATGCGACTAGTTCATTCTTCATAAATGGTGTGCTGAATTTTGCATCGACTTTGAAGTTATTTTTGAAAAAGGTCCTACTTTCTACCTAAAATCAAACCCAACCCCATCTGATGAGTTTCCAGAGGAGAACAAGTGCAAAAGCTGCCAAGACTATTCCTCAAACTGTAATAACTGTCTACTTCAAACTCATATCAAATGTGGGGTTCTACCAACAATTTGCAGATATAAAAATCATGAACACCCACTTAGTTTTGTTATCATGCCATTTTGGTGTGAGTATCAATATAAATCATGCCATTTTGGTGTGAGTATCAATATAAATGCATTGTTTGTAGCAAATATGGGAAGTTTATCGGCTACAAATGTTACAGCTGCAACAAGGATTTTCACGTCTCTTGTGCAATTAAAGAGGTAACTAAAATCATTACTACATTTATAATTCATACTGTGCAAATTTTAATATGTACAATTGTGTAAATGAATTAATTAATGAAAAGTCCTCATGATATTATCACAGAGCCCCGACGCCGTGTATTACGGGAAGATTGTTACTGGGCCTTGGGGTGGTACATATGGTGATGAATGGGATGATGGAGTACATTCCGCAATTAGGAGATTGCTGATACTTTATGAGCATTCTATTGACTTGATCCAGATCGAGTATGTTGATAATGGAAAACTAGTTTTGTCAGAGGCGCATGGATGTTATTCTGCGGGAAGTCATCAAAGAAAGGTTCATATCTTTTCTTTCTCATTCTTACAATAATTTCTTTTTATTATTTAGAGTCTATAAGCACAACCCGCCACATAATACATCAAGCATTTGCCTTGAAACCCGGTGGAGACTTATTAACAAAATTTTTTAAAATCTATTTATTACTTATTAAAAATTAAACCACAGCTATGAAAAAAAATTAGTTTTTGAAGTTCCAAAAGGCATAAATACCTAATAAAATTTTTCTTTTTAATTTAAAAAATTAAAATTAATTTAGAATTTATGTATATTATAATTTATTTTTATTTTAATTGTTAGAAATAAATTATTTACAGATAAATAATATATACATATAGTTCTTATTTACTGTATAAATATTTTCTCGTGAAAAATTGTAAGTATATATGTTAATTAAATAAAAAATTAACTTTTTAACTTGAAAATATTTTAAATAGTAGAAATTAAAAATAATTTACTTTTCATAAGAGTTGTAATTCATTTGGGTGACTAAAAAAGAGAGAATATATGTGTCTTTTGCACTCTAAGAACATTAATAATGAAATGTGAATATAAAGTGGTAGAGTGCAAAAATCTCCACCCTAAACGCTTTTTAACAATTATTGGATGCATTAAAATCCTATTAATTAATAGATAAGAACACATCCCAACCAACTCCTAGAAAAATATGACTTTATATCAAATTAGGAGTAAATAAATTAGAGCCCTTACGATGTGTGGGTTATCTAAAATAATTTTTATTAAATTTAATAAAGAGATACATAAATGTTATAAATAAATAAATTATAAAGATTATAAAAGCTAAAAATAAAAAATATAATAATAAAGAATTAAAATTTAAGAATTAAAATAATAATAAATAAATATGAAGGGTTATAAAATATAGGTAATTGATGACTCATGACATAAATACAACAAAATTTTAGTTTTTAATTTTTTATTTATATTTGTTTAATTATTTTTATTTAAAAAATTAAAATTAAAATAGAATATAAAAATTAGAAAATGTAGTTAGGAATAAAAATATCATATAAAGTTTATCGTATATTCGTTAACTTTTATAAATTTTATATAGACAAATTAATATATTGTAAAATGAAAAAAACAAGATTAAAAATTGTAAAATTAGAAAACATATATCCACATGGTACATGGTATTGTTTGTCCTAGATGGTAAAATATATATCCTTTAATTTTATTTATTATATATAGATAATGTATTATTTTTATTAAAAATTATAACTTTCAAAATATATTATATCAAATAAAATTTTTAAAAATTAAAATAACTTAATTTGATGATTATTTTTAATTTTTTATTAAAAATATTAAGTAAACAATAAATATTCACTAAAAACTAAAACAAATTGAAAAGGAAAATATTTAATACTCAATATATTAATTTATATATGTGATTAGTTTAGTTCATATCTATAAATCACAAAAAGTTGAAGACGATGTAAAAATTTTGAAAAAGTACGAATTATTTTAATATAGAAAATTTTCACTATGATATAATAAAAAATTAAAACAAATAATGGATACTATAATAAACATAAAAGTTTGTTCGTTAAGTGGTAAAAGATTAAAAAAACAAAAGTATTTGATTTTAAAAATTCGAAAATTTAAAAATTTAAAATAATATGATTAGAAATATAAGAGGATTAAAATATAAAAATTATAATGCTCAATAATATGTTTTGAAGTAAAAAATAAAGAACATAAGATATTCAAATCATAAAAAATAAAATAAATATAATTAGAAATTTAAAAGGTCATAAAAATATAAAAAAATTAATGTTCATTAATATTTTGTAAAGTGAAAATAAAATAAAATATAAAAATTTGAAAAATGGTTAGAAGTACCTTAACTTTTATATCTTTTATATTGTAACTAATTTCAGCATTGAAGTATCAAAATATGCTTTAAAAAATAATAACTTTGTATTTTTAGGTTGAGGTGATGCTTGATTACCCAAATGAGTATCTTACTGAAGTCCATGGAATCTATGGTAATTATGTGGGTACTATGGTTCTTTCACTTACACTGAAAAGCAATAAAAAAATGTATGGACCATTTGGTGATGCTACAAAAGGAACATATTTTTCTTCTTTACATGGCACTGATGGAGGACATTACAAGATTGTTGGGTTCCATGGCTGGAGTG
>CATIWK010210795.1:0-19044 GCA_949634005.1 Mallotus japonicus
AAAATAAGGATAAAATAAAAAGAAAAAAGGGAAAAAAATAAAAATAAAAATAAAAAATTTTAAAAATAAGGATAACATAGAAAAAGAAAAAATAAAAAAATAAAAATAATGATAAAATAAAAATAAAAAAGAAAAAATGAGAGAGAAAATAAAAAAAATAACGAAGGAATAATAAGAATATAAATAGGGATAAAAGCGAAAAAAATTAATAAAAGTGAATACTCTTTAAAATAAAATGAGTATTTATATAATTAATAAAAAAAATATTTTACTGAAAGTTAAAAATAAAAAAGGTGATGTATTTTAATTATATTTTATGCAAAAAGTAAGCAAAGTGTTTCTGATGTGCAAGGGATGTGATAGTGGTGTTGGGCTTCTGAACATTTCAAGTTTAAAACACAAAACAAAAGCCTTTCTATTGGATAGTTATTGAGGTGGGTATGTGAATAATAAATGTTGGTAAAATAATCACACCAGATCAAGCTGTTCAGATTTGTGCACATTTTTAAGGTTTTCGAATATGTCGGGACCACCACCGACCAACCTCGTCCACTTATTATTTTATTTTATTTTTACAAAACAAATAATAATGAAATTTTCTCCCTTCGTTTTTCTGAAAAAGTTAATTAATTCCTGTCCCGTCATTAATGGAATTCATGGTATCAACAAATTTTTTTTTATTATTATTATTATTTTTGAACAAATAAGGCTTGACGACTTTTTTTTTTTTTTTTTTTTGTTGAAAACGAATGGCGCATATGAACATTTTGTTTTTATAATAAAATCTAATATTTATGAATTTAATTTTTTTGAAATTTAAAATTTTTAATTATTATTAAATAATGTTATTTTGTGAAGTATATATATATATATATATATATATATATATATATATATATATTTTAAATGAATTGGCAATATCAATTTTCAATAAATAAATTTATTTTATTCAATTCAAAATATCCTTAAAAAAATTTATAATTACAACAATTGAAACATTGTTATTATTTGAGCACATTTTAAATTTAAATTTTAGTGCGTGTAGTTATGTTAAATTAGTTGTAAGGATGCTATTTTATAATCTTATTGAAAATTTTTTATCATTTTTATGATCATTTTTAGGTAAAATTGAATTTAATAAGAATTTGTACTTAATTAAAGTGAAATAAAATTTAAAAATATCTATGATTTAACTTACCATTTGTATAAAAAAAAGTAAGTTATGAAGTTTAAATAAAAAATCTCTTATTATATTAAGTAAAAAAAATCTTTAAAGAATCAACAATGTATCAAATTTAACTCGATAACAATTATCACATAAATTAGAAATAAGAAAAAATAGTGAGATATTTTTTTATCTTCCTATGGAAAACATTTTTTTCAATTCTTTTGTTATTTTTTACTTCAAGAGAAAGAGATGAATTTGTTTTATTTTCAAGTTTCCCTCAAAAAAAAGGCCCACAAATTGAAAAAAGAGAAAATAAATATCTATGATAATTTTTTTTTAAAAATATTGAGGGGTAATCACGACACGTCGGATATTATTTTGCTTTTAGATAAGTTCGATGACGTGGATGCTCCTTTCACTCCTTTAATCATCTTTCTCATTTTTCTTTTTTTCTTTTTTTATTTTTTAAAAAAGAAAAATTTTAAAAAGGACAAAATGGAGTTTTCATAATATTTGCACATTTTCAATTTTTTTAATTGTCTGTTTTCGGATTAGAATCGACGGTTCAGATTCCTCAGTCAATCATAATGTTGTTTAGACTATTCTACCCCTTGAAATTTCCAATTTCAACACATTTCGTTTTTTTCTTTTTCATTTTAAAAAAGAAAATTTAATGGAATATAAGAGGGAGGGACCACACGGCAACCGTAAAAATCATATTTAAAAAAAAAAAAAAAACTGAAGCAAAGCAGATTGCAGGGGCAGCATTGTAACTGCAAGAAACAGTGTTTGCCTCAACGAACTTTCCTTGGCTTTTTCTATAAAAGCCCATCAGGGGCACCTCTTACCAAATCTACCATTCTTAAGACATTACGCATCTCTCAAATTCAAAGCTGTTCTTTAACGTCTCTCTTCAACTGTAAGTACCAATTATTTTAAATTTCAGTTAGATTTTGTTTCCATTTTTTAATCTTATACATAGTTCTTATTGCTATATACTCATTGGTTCAGTCTATTTTTTAAGCCAATAGAGTCTCTGTGTATAGAATTCATTAAGATTATAGCTATCCATAACACTGTATAGTTTGATTGTTCGTTAAAGGTAAAGGTTGCACCTTTAACTTGTGATTCTTATATATAAAGTGTCAAGAATGAGTACTGGCAGTTGTATTGGAATCTCAACAATGAAACCCTGTTGTAGAATCTTAATTGGGTTTAAAAGCTCTTCCCTTTTTGGGTTTTCTCCACCAAAGTTGAATTGTTCAACTTCAGCCACCAACCACAATTTGTCGAAATCACAATCCAAACCAACCCACCATCGTAGATTCCATTGTTATAGCATCAATAATAGGTCCAGGATTATAGGTAACAAGGGTGTTGTCAATTCGAATCGTAGAGCTTTTAATGTCTCTGATTCGAGTCGGGGTCAATTGAAGGTTTTTACATCTGGCTCTCATGTAGATATAGGTACTCGAAGGGGTCTTTTAGTAATACCCAAGGTATCTTCTGACATTAGGAATCATTCAACATCAGTTGAGTCTCATATTAATGAAAAGGGATTTGAGAACATTTACATTCAAGGTGGCTTGAATGTGAAGCCTTTAGTAATTGAAAAGATTGAATCGGAAAATAATGTAGTCAAAGAAGAAGACAATGCCAATACTGTAGAGATAAATGGGACACGTGTGCACTTAGATTATTTTAAAGGCTTGAATGAGACAGCTCTTAAGTTTGAGAGAGAGGTGTCTGAGATTGAAAAGGAGGCATGGAAGTTGCTAGAAGGTGCTATTGTGAATTATTGTGGGAATCCAGTGGGGACTGTAGCTGCTAATGATCCTGCTGATACACAAACGCTGAATTATGATCAAGTATTTATTCGCGATTTTGTTCCATCTGCACTTGCTTTTCTGCTTAATGGAGAAGCGGAGATTGTGAAGAACTTTCTTCTATACACATTGCAATTACAGGTAATTTGTTGATTACAGATTGCTGTGCACTGCTTAATGTATTCATTTGCGTTTCTTGCATATCCCATAGCATGAATTTTTACTTATTCTCACAATTGAATTTCATTCTTAGCAATGAATGGTGCTTTGGTTTTTTTTTTTTTTTTCCAACTGTGAGATGCAATTGTGCTGCTTAAGTGTTAGCATTTTGCAGTATGAACTTAGTTTCATGAAGAGACTACTAGAAAAATAGAGAAGACTGAGCAATTCTGCTGGTCATGTTAACATTTCTAGGGTGCATCAGGAAATAACACTAGTTCAGTTTTTTTGTTTAAAGAATGACAGGGCTACCACTTTCTATGAAAATCAAATTGATTTGCAAACCACATTTCACAGAAACAAGCACAAGTTTGAAATTATTAGAACCATCCATTGGTGCCCGTTGTATTAGTTTCTTTAACTCAACTCAACTGGGCCCTAATCTTAACATAGTAGTACTGTTAATTCTTTTTTCTTTTTGATATCGTTGCTGGTTCTGTAATTTGCATTGTTTAGTACTTCAGTTCAAACTGCAGCAATGAAATTCTTTTATTTTCAAAATTTTGTTGTTCCTTGTTTTCAGTAGATAAAAATGATATCATAGCATGTTGCAGGTAGTATTTAGTATACTGATGACACATTTTCAATGTCCTCCTTTATTTTTTTTTTGAAACTATCTTGTTAAACTTGTGCATTTGGGAGGGGAAAAAGGTGTGAACTGTCAGCCTTTGACTTCCTAATTGAGATGATTAATTTTCTTCTGTGGTTGTTAGAGTTGGGAGAAGACAGTGGATTGTTACAGTCCTGGGCAAGGTCTGATGCCGGCAAGTTTCAAAGTTAGAAATGTGCCCGTTGATGGAAGTGATGGAGCATTTGAAGAAGTTTTGGATCCTGATTTTGGTGAATCAGCCATTGGGCGTGTAGCCCCTGTTGATTCTGGTAAATTAAGTAAACTTTGAATTCAATATTTTTTCAATTGGTTCAGTGCTTCATTTTTTTCATAATCTTGGATGCTTGTGTAGTTTAGTTGTTAATTTAGAAGTTCCACGCTTTTGGATTTGTAATCTGAAACATATGATCATCAACAGGATTGTGGTGGATAATATTGTTGAGAGCTTATGGCAAGCTCACGGGCGACTATACGTTGCAAGAGAGAATCGATGTCCAGACAGGCATAAGGCTCATACTTAATCTGTGCTTATCAGATGGATTTGACATGTTTCCTACTCTGTTGGTCACTGATGGCTCCTGCATGATAGATAGACGATTGGGTATTCATGGACATCCACTTGAAATCCAAGTACGTTGCATAGGCATCAATTGAATTTCATATTCAGCTATCTTCTCTGCTGATACTGAACCCTATTGCTTCCGTCCCCTATTTTAACACAAATGTGCATCTTGTCATTCTTACTCGTTAAAATTGATATTTTAGGCCTTATTCTATTCGGCTCTGCGCTGTGCCCGTGAGATGCTCATTGTCAATGACGGAACTAAGAATTTGGTCGCTGCTGTTAATAGTCGTCTCAGTGCACTCTCATTTCATATCAGAGAGTATTATTGGGTGGACATGAAGAAGATTAATGAGATCTATCGTTACAAAACAGAGGAATACTCGACTGATGCTGTCAACAAATTCAATATATATCCAGATCAAATTCCTTCATGGCTGGTGGATTGGATTCCTGAAGAAGGTGGTTATCTCATTGGAAATTTACAACCTGCTCATATGGATTTTAGGTTTTTCACTCTTGGGAATCTTTGGTCCATTGTTTCCTCTTTGGGAACCCAAAAACAAAATGAGGGTATTCTGAATTTGATTGAGGCCAAATGGGATGATCTTGTTGCTGATATGCCTCTTAAGATTTCTTATCCTGCTTTGGAATCTGAAGAATGGCGTATAGTTACTGGCAGTGACCCGAAAAATACGTGAGGCTCCTTTTAATCATGTGCTTTGTTTAGATGCTTCTCGCTTTCTCCTTAATATGTTGGCTAGCGGCACAGCATATCTAGGGAAATAGTTATCTGTGTTCTGATATACTAATCCTTCCTCCTTTTATTGCAGCCCATGGTCTTATCACAACGGAGGGTCTTGGCCAACCCTTCTGTGGCAGGTAACTAATTTTCATATTTTCACTTTATTTTTGGACACTACGTAATGTTGACGATGTGAATTATGGCCCTGTGATTGCTAAGATATTTTTTACTATTGTTTGTAGTTCACATTGGCTTGTATAAAGATGGGGAAACCTGCATTAGCAGAAAAGGCAGTTGCTTTGGCCGAGGAGAGGTTATCAGTGGATCAGTGGCCTGAATATTATGACACACGAGGTGGAAGGTTTATAGGCAAACAATCCCGGCTTCGACAGACATGGACAATTGCTGGTTATCTAACTTCAAAGATGCTTTTGGAGAACCCAGAGAGGGCATCATTGTTGTTCTGGGATGAGGACTATGATCTCCTGGAGACTTGCGTCTGTGCACTTAGCAAAACCAGTCGAAAGAAGTGTTCACGGTTTGCTGCAAGATCTCAAAGTCATGTCTGATTAATACACTACTTTGGAGACAAAACGTCTGATAAACTATCAGTCCTCAGTAATAAGCATCTGATTAATAATAATAATACTGATCTCAGCTCCGTATCAATATTCAGATCAGAGGTGACTTCATTTGACATGAGAACAGTAGAGTACTTCACATGTTTTGGCGTAGTTATGCACTGTTATTTCTAACAGCAGAATTCATTAGAAGTACATATGTTTCCCATTTGATGAAGTACATTACTGATAATTTCAATTTGGTGGCTCTGTTTTTAGAGGGCCTCTTGACGTTTATACTTGTATGCATAAATTGAATATAAATTTATTCGTTCATTTCCATGATCAAGAGTTCATGTGTTATATCTTTTAACTTCCTTGTGTTTTCATAGTCTCTTGCTAATCATGATCTATCCACCATTAACAAAACTAAACAAGGGCTAATAAGGCTGTAAGAAGCTAAATTTTACACTAATTACTGAACTGAACTAGCAGAAACCATTAACCCATCTCCAAACTACAAGATTACCACTTAGTTTTCCTTCTATAAGAGCATTAACTATGAGATGTAACCAAAATTCCCCTTCAGGAGTACAAAATCACATCAACCCCTTCAGGAGTACAAAATTCCCTTTTACGATTCATGCTACCAAAAACTTCGTCAAAATCATCATCTTCATGATCAAGCAACCTCTTCTCCTTGCTTCCTGAATAATTCAAGACGGCTATCTCCAAGCCGTAGAGAATAAGCAGCTTTCTTGTAGTCCGCCCAAGTGAAAGGCCTATACAAGGAAGGACAAATTGGTGAAACCATCTCAGGTAGTACAGTGATCACAGCGTGAAGAGGAGGTGCAGCAAAATATGCCATTGACATTCTTGACTTGTGTGAATTGGTTAGGGCTCTATGCCTAACACTCACAAATCTCCCATTTGTCATAGCCTGTAAGAGAAAAAAGAAGCAAGAAAATTAGCAGAAATAAACGATTTGAGCAAATGGGTAGTTCCTGACAGCTTCGAAAATGCCGGATCATAACCAATAGGCCTTGTCTATGTCATTTTCATAACATTTGGCAATGCAAATATAATTATCATCTTTATCATTTTCATTTTTCAACATCCTCTTCACAAAAGGAATTATTTTTTATATTGAAAATGTTCTTTAAAAAGACAGCTACGACCACAAAAAATCTTATAATATTATCTTGCATATCATTATCATTAGCATTATCTTTGATTTAAAAGTACAATCACCCAAACAAAATTTTCTTTTTGAAAAAAAGTCAGATTTTTATTGGTCATTTTTTGTGGTATGGTGGTGACAGTTGAAAAAGAGATATAAAGCGTTCTTGCATTGCAAAAATTTGAAGTCAGCACTCAGCATGATATTCCAAACAGACTGCTAGTACATGGAACTGATCATACACAACACAACACAGCACAGCACATCACAGCACAGCAGCAGGCACACATTTTCTAGTTTCATGATACAAAACTAAGACAATTATTTAATTGCTGAATTCCATTGGATAGAAACTGATGGCTGTGGGACCTAACACTGACATCAAGAACCCAATCCAAAGCTGCAGTAATGTAATGGGCAGTGCAGTGACTGGTTCACCAGTTAAGTTCGTTCAGTTTCCATCAGTCCAATTCAAACTTTAATTTTAATTTCATTTTCATTTTTTTAAGAAACAAAACAAGTAAAAAAAATCAAGATTGGCATGATGACTGCTGCAACTCTATCGAATCGAAGAGAAGAGAAGAGAAGAAGTAATAACAACAGCAGCAGCTGTGCAATAGTAGTAGTAGTAGTGGTAAGCACTAAACATTAGAGGTGTAAGGAAATGGACCAACCAACCTGTAATAAATCGCCAACATTAACACAGAAAGCAGCAGGGTCAGGTGAAACTGGGACCCAGACCCCGTCATTTAAGGAAATCTGAAGGCCACCCACGTCGTTGGATGTCAAGAGGGTTAAGATCTGAGGGTCAGAATGCTCTCCAAAGCCAACTCTGTTGGTGTTGTAAGAAGGTGACGTGTCCTTAACGTTGCTGTTGGTGGTGCAGAGAATAGTGTTAGTAGTAGGGATTGATGGGTAGTGATTGAGCCTGAGGATTGAGTCACTATCAACGTCTCTGATCAGCCTACTAAACACTGATGTGTCTGGGACCCCCAATCCTTCTGCCATCAGATCTAATATCTCACATGCAACCCCTCTAACTGCTTCTATGTATCCACTCACAGCAGAGCTGTCACATTATTGCACTTTAATTTTCATCACAATTACCATACACACACCATATCTTTTTTCTTTTCCATCTACATCTCTTTCAACTTGTTCAATTTTGATAATTTCATTAACAATTTTTTTTTAAAAAAAAAATTGACCCGACTTAATTATTTAAAAGATCACGCAAGTATATTTTTCAAACAATTGACAATTCTAAATGTAATTATCGTGTAATTATCAAATACTATTAATATTTTACAAAACATTCAAACATCATATCCATCCATCGTAAGGTCCTAGCTTGGCATCTAGAAGGTCAATTTTAATTGTAACTATTACCAACTCTCATGGAAATGACTCAATTCAATGTCATATATACCTCTGGCACTGCTACCATAAATATGTTGTGCATTTTTTTCCTTGAACTCAAATGGACAGAAGTTCCAACAAAAAAAATAAATAAATAAAATCAAATTGAATAGCTAGATTTGATTTGATTTGATTTGACCTTGTTGATATAAACTTTATGACTTGTCAATATATATTTTTTTTTTCACAAAACAGTTGATATATAGTACTTTACTACTTTACCTAGTTGTCTTTGTTTATGATCATACATTTAGAAAACAAAAAGCAAATATTGACTTAGAAAAAGGCCTAATATATACATTTAGAAGAAAATATAATATCACTGGCTAATTAAAGAGAGTTGACAACAACATAAAAATATTGGTGAATGACATTTTTCTCAAGATTTGATTTTATTCATAATTTTCACTCTTTTATTTGAAAATTGAATTTTATCCCTTAATTTTCATTTTATAACACACTTTAGTCGAGTTCAAAAAAAAAAAAAAAAACATACTTTAGTCCCTCTATTTAAATACTATAGAATTAAATATATCCATACATACATCTATCAATATATTAAATAAAATATCAAATGATAAATTTCCATCAATTGTATTTTATATTTGACCTTTTTGCAGTTAGTTTAAAAAATTTTAAAAATTACAATTGTTGAAATCAAATACTAAAAATTTGAATAATTTGATTTTCAAATTGAAATCAAACATATTAAGGAATTCATAATTAGGACTTGATTTTTAACTATAAAGCGTCAGTAGAAATATGTGCAAGCATTGGAAAAATAATTACTCTTAAAAATTTATAGTAAAAAAATAAATTTTTTAATTTTTTAAAATAGAGATATTAAATTGTACATTTTCTTTTCTTAAAATAAATGAACTAAACTATATGTTTTTATAAAATATAGGAACTCAAATATTTTTAATTATAAGATATTTTATCGAAACCTATAAAGAAGGATTAAAGTGTGATAGAATGAAAGTTGAGAAATAAAAAATTTGATTTTCACATAAAAAAGAATAAAATGTGAATTAGGTCAAATTTAAAAAAGAAAATGTAATATGTAAAAAAAAAAAAAAAAACCTTTGTAATTCAAGTGACAGAGAAGTGTCGGAGATAGTAGATCCCACCTTCTAGGAGACCCAATTTTCAGATTGTTCTAATTAATTAATAAATGTTTCTCTTTTATATATATATATATATATATATATATATGTGTGTGTGTGGTGTGTGTAATGCGTGTCTGTGTTGCCATCCTTTGCTTTATTCCCTTAAAATTTTTCTTTCATAAAAAAAATAATTTTTAAAATTTTTATTAAATATAAATTCTTAAAAAACCATTTTTGGAAACTATTTCATGGAGTTCAATTATGAGTACGCACATATATAAGATAAATTCATTTCTATTTTTCTATGTTAGCTCGTCAATGGCACATATAGTCTTTTGAGTTTCGCTTTGTCACTATGAATTGAAATAAAATAAATTTTGTGAATTTAATTTAACAAAAGAAATCTCACAATCCATTTCATCCCATTGAAAAAAATATCATCGAAAGAAAGAAGTTAGAACAAAAATATGTTTTCAAGAAACCAAGACAACCACTCAACAAATGGTTGTTCAATTTTTGGCAGCATAAAATATCTATAGAAAGCCATGTTTACATAAATTATTCATAAAGATTGAAAAAAGTATAGCACTTTTTTTTTTTCGCATGTTGGCACTGTAATGGAAATTCAAAAAACACTCCAATAATATGATAGAATCAACCCTTGTATAGATATGTATTTTCAAGAAAAATGAAACAGTGAACTTACATGCAAATAAGTAATTTTCAATGTAAATGAGAAGAAATTTTTAAAAAAAAAAAGAAGAAGAAGAAGAAGAAGAAGGGAATTAAGTACCTGAATCTTAAAGGGTCATTGGAGATGGTTTTGGATCTTTGAGCAATGGAGAGAGGATGGGTATTAAAAAGAAGATACTCAACTTCACCCATGTCACCATTAAAGCCAATGTTTTTACAGCCATAGCCAAAAGGATTAGCTGGACCAGCCTGTTGCTTTTCAGGTACAGGTTTTGCAAAGAAGTTAAGACTTTCTTGTTCCATTTTAGCAATAACTTGTTGAGGAACACCATGGTTGATGACCTTGAAGAAACCACAATCTTCACAAGCTTTAACAATGAGATTTGATACCTTTGATCTCTCACTCTCACCCAATGACAAGTCTATCACTGGCAGCTCCATAGCCTGAATTTTTTCACTGCAAATTAACTGAGTTGGAGATGCCACCACCATCTCTACTGTATATATATATATATATATGTGTGTGTGTTTGTGTTATAGCTAGCTAGGAATTATATTGCTGAAGAAATTGAAAATACAAAGGAAGTGGAAAGGTAGATAGAAAAATGGGGAGGTTTGCTAAATATAGAGGGAAGTGAGAGAGGTGGAAGATTCTTGGAGATAGGGAATTTAATAGGTGTTTTCTTTTATTGGTGAAAAGTACAACTAGCAAAATCCTGTGTAACGCAAGGAGGTTGACTTTTTTTCAACTTGTTTTTTTGACTTATGAGTTATTAATTATTTTTTATATTATAAAAATTAAAATCAAAATTTTTTTAAAAAATTTGATTATATAATAAATAATAAAAATTACATTTAATTAATTTCTACACTAAATATAAATATAAACGAACTAATTAAATTGATTTAATTAACAAAATTTATTTATAATATATTTTTTTATTAAATTTTTGTTTTTGACAATAGTGTGAAGATATACATGCTGACAAAATTTATTTTTAAAATAATTAAATTTATATAATTATTAGATATTAAAAATATTAAATTAAAAAAAGGTAGAGTTTTTTCTTTAAAGGAAGAAGAATTTTTTTTTTTTCATACACAATTCTTCTTTCATTAGTAATTAGTTTTTTTATATATATATATACATGGTTTCTTTAAGTTAAAAAAAAAAAAATATTAACCAATGCTTGTATCACAAGTAAGCATAGATTTCTAGGGCTGAAAATTTTCTTCAAAGTTGACATCAGGTTCTGCTGGATAACTCATGTTTCAAGGCTGCAGTTGCACTCCACGTGTTGTTTTCCATATTGATAAAGGAAAACGAGTGAGAATGAGTTGGTTTGACTGGGTTTGGTTTGGGTTTGTGTCTGTCTCTGTGTTTGGAGTAGCCATAGCCCTTTTGACCGTATGTTTACGAGGCACCTACCCTCCATTCACCTTTTCCTTGCCTAGTCCATTGGAAACCTACTGCCCACAGAAACTATTCTATTCATTTAGATTTATTTTATATTTAATATTTTTTATATTAGTAGTCACATAAATTTTTTTATTACGAAGTTTGAAATCTATGAACTTGATAAGAAAATTATAATTCTCATATATTCATGAAAAATTTATATTGAATAATTGGATTCATAACATATATTTTAAATATTTTATATTAAATAAATAAAATAAAATACGAAATTTTATGTTGTTAATTTAATCGTAGAGTTTAATATGTTAGATTATGTAAAACATTGGTCACTGTTTTAATTTAACCGATTGAATATTAGCTAAGATTAATTCAATTTGGAGATGAGCTTGAATGTATAGAGAATAGAAGGCTTATATAAGTAAAAGGGATAAAGATTATTTTGGTGTCTGTACTTTCATAAATTTAATAATTTGGTGTCTATACTTTTAAAACTTACAATTAAGTTGTGCAACCTGTTAAATCGTGACAAAGTGGTGTACCCAACGGGTAACCTGTAAATTAATGTTGACATAAGAATAGACTATGTTGACATGGACGTTCATGTGTGTAGCATATGACGTGGCAAGCTTTTACTGGCTGATTCGTTGCTTTTATAACAAAAAAGAAAAGAGAAGTTCACTGATTGAATTTTCTTTTTTCCTTACCACAAGGTCCGCACCATCCTTATTTTCTCTCACACTTTCCCTCACTTTCTCGACCTCCAAACACGCCCTATCTCTCACTCACAGTAGAATCACTTTCAGCTCCAAAAACCCATTATCCTCACCAATGCAACCAGCCATTCTCCGCCCTTAGTGACCATAAAATTTCCAACTTGCCACCATCGCTTGTTTTCTTTCCATTTTCCCCAACTTTCTCAGTCTCTAAACACATCGTCACTCAATCTCCACAAAATCACAGTCAGCTGTCAATGCAATATACCATTGCCCATCAGTAGTGACAGTAAATTTTCCTACTTTAGCTCTAAATTGGAAGCATTAGCAAGCCCATTTATGGGAATACAAAATCAACTACTATAGCACATAATACCGATAGTACTCAGTAGAATTTGGACAGTAATAGTCTAAAAGAGAGCTATTCTAGTTATGGGTTTGGTATTAACGAAGACTCAACATGGAAAAGAAAATCGAAAAGCCTGGGCGAGTCAGTTATGTCAAGTAAGTTGGAGAAGTGGGTCGGTCAGTACAATAAAGATATTGCATTTTAAAACATTGGCTCTGCTCATATTTTCACTGTTTTTCATGATTTATAAGGGAAGGTCAAGCGGGTTTTAGTTGATGAGAATGAGATTTTAAAAAAAAGCCAAGTTGACAAGAAAGAATCTGGGGATGTAAATGAAATGAATTCCAAAATTTTGTATGCAAAGGGTTTGGCAAGGGAGATAGAGAGAGGAGGAGATGTTATTCCTAGAAATAGTTCAGTTGTAAAGTTTGTTGTTTCCAGTGAGGATTCTGGTTTTGCAAAAGTAATTTATGGTGCTATTTTTCGGCCTGAAGCGATCCCATTAGTAATTGGACTTAGGAAATTTATCTTCTGTGGTTTTGTTGTAATTTGGGCATTGAAGAAGTTATTTACTTTTGGAAATTAGGAGGAGAAGTTAACAGAATTAGAGAAGGAAATGATGAGGAGAAAGATTAAGACTAGAAAGGATAAAGATATGTCTAAGAAAGGTGAAGTCGAAGTTGTTCAAGAACCTTCTGAACTGCCAATGATGCCTACTGAAAAACCCAAACTGGACAAGCAATAACTGATGAGAAATATACTTGAAGCAAAGGCTGAGAAGGATAGATTGCTGTTATTGGGTTCTTCTGGTTCACAAAGTAACACTGGTATGGATTTTGATGAAAAATTTAAGAAAATCACAACAATGGCAAGGGAAGCTCGAGAGATTGAGTTTGGAGAACAACCAATGGTTGATAATGATGCAGAAGAGAAAGAGCCTGTGAACAAGGAATCATCCCTCCTCCCTCCTCTTTTCTCTTTTTAATTAGAACAGGGCATTTTTGGTAATTTCCTATGCTTAGTGTACATCCACGTCAAAAAGGGTTTCCAACTCAGACATATAAAAATTGAATTTATATGCCACATCATCAGTAATCGGTTGGGTACACCACTTTATCACAATTTAATAGGTTTCACAACTTAATTGTAAGTTTTAAAAGTACAAACACCAAATTGTTAAATTTATGAAAGTACAGACACCAAAATAGTCTTTATCCCTCGGCAAAAAGCTGGCAACCATAGAAAATTAACATCACAGTAATATATTTTTATATAGGTGTCAGCTCGTATTAGTTGATAGTGGTTATGTCAGATTGAGCCATTTTAGTAATATAATTAAGGTTAACATAAATACGATTGTATTAAATATTTTAATTTTAACATGGCATGAAAATTAAATAGATTACATAAATATTATATATATAATTCATTTATTTAAATAGATTGTGCGGATCATAAAATTTGAAACATTCATCACCTATAAAATACTATTTTACGAAAAGAAAATCTACAATAATGTTCATTAAGGGTGTTAAAATGTGTTGGTGGGTTGTGTTTATGTCGGGTTGACCCACTCTAATGACACAATTAGGGTCAATACGACCTATTTATTAATCGTGTCAAATATTTCAACTCTAACACGATAAAAAAAATTAAATAGGCTACACGAACACGACACATGTTGTGCGGGGCATATAATTTTCATGACTTATTTAACATATATAACATTTATCAGCTATAGGAATACTATTTTTCACCCAAAAAAAAAAAAACTATAGTAATTACTACATATTTTATCCTTTAAAATAATAAAGAGAATAATAAGTATATATATACAAATATATAAATGACTATTTTACCCTTTAAGATCATACCAATTTATATTGGTTTTAAATGAGTCGTGTTAGGTTAACACGACACAAATAATTAAACGGGGTTGTAGCAAGTTCACGTGTCAATCCGTGACATGATCTTATTCAAATAATGTCATAAATGGGTTGCACTGTTTCTAACACAAAACTATTTAACCTCAGCCTAATTAGCTAATTTTATATGTTAGACGAATCATGTTCGTGTGTCATCACCCATTTTGACACCCATACAAAAAACATATCGATCTCATGCCATAGGACCCCACTCCACAACCACCACCACCCCCCCCCCCCCCCCCCCGGAATATTTCAGAGTGTCAGTATGTGTATATAGATTAGAGGTGAGCACGGATCAAGAAAATCCAGAGATTTAAAATTTTCGGGGTCATACCAAATTTCCAAAATTTTAAAAGTAAAATTTCCAATGTCCATATCAAATTTAAAATTCTCCATACTGCTCCAATCTCATTTTTCGAGACGGTTCAATATGGAGATTCAATTTTTTTTAAATGGATTGGTATAGTACGGTTTAAAATGGGAATTCAGAAATTTATAATAAAAGTATATTATATTTTAATTAATAAAAAAGATCTAACTTCTCTTGTTTTTGTTTATAAAATCACTATTTACTTTAATTAAAACAACATAATTTTGGATAAAATTATGCCGTTTTGGTTACCTATAATACATGTCTATATATATTAATATACAACAAAATAATATTATATTAGTATAAATTTGCCTCATTAAATTTAAATAATATCAATAAGATTAGAATACTCACTAAAAATAATTATTTAATAAGTTAATCAAATATAATAATAACAATATATTCCAACTAAAAGATTATAAATTTGAAATCATACAATATTCATTTTTTTATTTTCATATTTTTAGTTTAAATTGAAATATAATGCGCATTCCACATTTTTGCTAATAATAATAAATTTTTTATTTCTCATATTTTAAGTTTAAATTGTATTATAATGGATATTTCACATTCTTATTTGTTAATTGAATTATTTGAAGCCGTGCAATGTGAATTTTCGTATTTTCATATTTTAAGTTCAAATTGTAGTATAATAGACATTTTTTTTGTCAATTGAATAATAATACTAGTATTAGTAGTAGCAACAACAACAATGATAATATTGTCTGGATGATGGTGTATGAACAGCAAGTATTCTGGTCCAAAAACAACAACAATGATAATAATATTGATAATAATAAAATTAATAAAAATATTTTATTAATAATTTATTTATTATATTTTCTACACAAAACATATTAATTTTTATGACATATTATTATACATATGTTACTTAATATCTAGTACTTGATAATATAATGAAAAGTATATAGTTAAGTTAACTACTATTTATTAATATTTATATATTATTTATTAAATTAGCTACTATTTATTAATATTAATATTCGGTACTATATTCGGTTTTCATTTCAATACAGTTCCAACATAGTTCTTGGTTTGATTTTTTCGAAAAATATCCAGGTGCATACTAAATTAGTCATAAAATTTAGTTCAGTTCTATTCGGGGTTAAAATTATTTGGTTTAGTATGATTTTAATGTCAGTCGGTTCGAAATTTTGATTCAGTTTGATATTTTCTCTATCTCGTACTCAACCCTAAATAATATATATAGATAATCGACATGAACCCATGCGACTAAGGGCATTTCACTCGCTATTAGGGTTGTTAAAACATATTGATAGGTCGTGTTTGTGTTAGGTTGACCCAGTCTGGTGACACAATTAGGGTCAATATGAACACGACCCATTTATTAAACGTGTTAAATATTTCAACCTTAACAAGAAAAGAAAATTAAACGGGTTACATGAGCACAACATGTGTAAGTCATTTATTTAAATGGGTTGTACGGATCATAAAATTCAGCACGACTCATTTAACTTGTATGACATTCATCACTTATAAAAAAAACTAAAATAATAACTACTTTATCTTTTAAAATCATAAAGAGAATAAGGAGTATGTATATACAAATATGTAAATGACTACTTTATCTGTTAAAACCATAATAAATTATATGAATTTTAAATGGGTTATATCGAGTTAACACGACACATATAATTAAAGGAGTTGTAATAGGTTTATATATCAACTCGTAGCACGATCTTGTTTAAACTAGGTCATAAACAGGTTAACACGTTTCTAACACAAACTTGTTTAACCGTAACCCTAATTTGATAACTTTATGTGTTAGATGAATCATTTTCATGTGATTGGTTTACGTAATAGGTTTACGTATCAACCCTAATTTGATAATTTGATAACTCATTTTCACAAAAAAAAAAATTAAAATAATGTCTATAATTTAGCAATTTGTATAATAAAATTATACAAATATTATTTTTATAAAACAATCGCAATAAATGATTAATTTAATACTTAACATCGTAATAAATTATATGGATTTTTAATGAATCATATCGTGTCGAGTCAGGTTGACACGACCTCAATACAACACGTATAATTAAACAGGTTGTAAACGGGTTCACATTTCGACCCATGACACATCTATGGTTAGTTCCTAATTTGACTCTTTGTGACATTTTGAGATCATATTTTCCCTATGTAAAAATATCATTATTAACACAATTAATTGATTGTCTAACCTAAAAGAAAATTTTATAGGTAGGGCTACCAATTTTTCCTTCATTGAAATAATTGAATTGACACAATTAATACAACCATAGTGAGTGATCATTATTCGATCCACGAATCTTATGGTTTTTCATTGATATTGACATGTTCCAGATATATAGTATATGACTATTGACTAAATCCTATTCGATGTGAGGTTAACTTGGGCCTACTATGTGACAGGATTTGGGCCGAGCTTCATCACTTCCTATCATTTTCACCCTGTTGACCCTGTTCAATTTTTTTCTATTAAAAAATTAGCTTTTATTTTCAACCACCAAATTTGCTTTCATGTGAGTTTTTATCCTTTTCCTAAATTTACTGTTGCATACTGCTTATAATTAGCGGACATGTGAACCCATGCAGCAGATTATACATTAAGGTAATATATTTTCATTTAGAAGTGTCAAAACATGTTAGTGGATCGTGTTTATATCAAATTGACCCACTTTAATAATACAATTAGAGTCAATATGAATACGATTGTGTCAAATATTTTAATTTTAACATGACGTTAAAATTAAACAGATTACACAAATATGATATGTGCAATCCATTTATTTAAATATATTGTGTGGATTATAAAATTCGACATGACCTATTTAACTTGTACAACATTTATCACCTATAAAAATACTATTTTACAAAAAAAAAAAAAACTTGCACTAATGTCATCAAAATGTGTTGGTGGGTTATGTTTATGTCGGGTTGATCCACTCTGGTGACACAATTAAGGTCAACATTGTTAGCATAGATGAGCCCTAGTGCCATTTTGTTACGAATAATGACATTGTATTAATCCCTATGGCAATATAATATTCATTTAAATAAAAGGTTTATTTATTTGAGTATTTACCCTTTAGCATTATGTTAAATATGTTTATTATCAAGAGTTAATAATATCAGTTACAAACGTATTTAGTACATATGTTATAAATTGTTCATAGTCGATTAATTAATATTTAGGTAATATTAATTAGACTATCACCTCTGTCTATTTTCTTTTATTAGTATGAGATACTAATAGTGGGAGGTAGTGAGTCTCATGCTATTTGATATGAGATATCATAATAGACATGTGGGAACTCATGTGATGGGTGGATTGAACATGACGTTAGATATATGATTGCGAGGATATTCACTTATGATCAACAATCACAGTCTAGGTCATAATAGTGCATATGGTCCTTTGACCTGAGGTGACACGGTCATCCACATTTAAGCAATTAGAGTTTGTTATCACTTACATACTTATGTTAATCACACATGGGTATATGGCATGTGGTGGCTCTAGTTAGTCAAGTGTAGGGATGAGTGATCGACCAAGATGGAATTCATTACCTGGAGTGAACCGGGATAAGATCTAAGGGCTATCTAAGTTTATTCTTGATAAATAAGTTCTTGGCCAAGACAAATATGACACAACTGAAAGAGTTTTAGTGCTAGAAAGGGCTTCTAGTAGTTGTCATGTTTTATCAAGAATAGAACTTGAGATAAGCATAAAGTGATAAAGCTATTAGAGTTTGACTATATTATGACTCTAGGCTATATCGGGATCTTTTAATAAAGGGATTTTAGTGCATGATAATTATGATCAAAAGGTTCTTGAGAATTGTTTCATACATTCATATATAAGCGGGTAGTTATGATATCGATGCTAGGGGTCACTCACAACTTATGAGAACTAAATATGTTAATGGGATTTTCACATTTAGATTGAAAGAGTTTCACATAATATCAAGAGTTGATATTATATTCTCATTGCCAATTAGACATAAACCTAGTAAGTCACACCTACAAGTATTTTCCAAATCTCTATATGTTAATCTAATTATTGATTAAAGAGTTTAATCAAGTAATTAAGATTAATGAAATTGGATTTTAATGCTTGGAGCAGTGATTCTAGTATATCATCTAATC
>CATIWK010210816.1:0-17637 GCA_949634005.1 Mallotus japonicus
TTAATTCTCGGTCCAATTGATTTTATTTGGTTGAGTTTAATTTTCTGGTTAAATTTTGTTAATATAAATGAAATACTATGCACATGAAAATAAACCTATGGAAAATTGTATAAATTTGGAGCTTGAGGCCATCTCTCATCCAAAACTTTAAAATGTAATAAATTTTACTCCAAAATATATTTACTACAGTAAATTTACTTTAACTCATTACTTCATTTTAAACTTCAAAAAGAATATTCTCTACATATTCTTATCTAATTTTAATATTATATTATTTATATATTTTACATATTACACCATAATTTATTCAACACTTACCATATACACTCATATATTTAATTATAATAAAATTTATTATTTAAATATATTTTAAAAATAAATAATATATTTTATTAATAAATAATATAAATACATCCACATATTTTTAAAATTAAATAATATATTATATGAAGAGAATTAGAACACATTAAAATAAACTTAGTAAAAAAACATAAAATTACATCTCAACATTAAAGTAGTGTATTACCAGCGTTAATTAAATTCAAAAATAAAAATTACATTATTAATAATTTAATCATTTGAATTAAAATATTTTTTTTCACAAATGTTCAATTAATGCATTGCGAAGTGCAATATGAACATCTTTGTCCTTTATTTGTCGGTGACGAACAAGAACTTGTTCAAACCGAGTGTTATCATCGACCGTCATTTCAACATCTGTAGTTAGAGCTTCTATTGCATCAACAATTGGTGAATTTAAGTCACGTTCATCCTCAATAATCATATTGTGGAGAATAATGCACATCGTCATTATGTCATACAAGTTTTCTTTTCTTCAGAAATGTGTTGGTCCTGCAATAATTGTTGGTCCTGCTACAATTGCAAAACGTGACTGTAGAACTCCAAAAGCACGCTCGACATCTTTTATGCACAATTCGTATTTCATTGCAAAAAACTTTTTCTTTGGACCTCATGGTTCATGAAATGTTTGAACAATATTCCTACGTTTTGGGTATATACTATCAACTAAATAGTAACATATATCATAATTTTTTCTTTCTATCACATAATGTGCTAGGGGAGCAATATCTTGTGCAAGATTAGAAATAAGATGAGATAATTCCAAAACATTAATATCATTATTAGTTCGTGGCATACCAAAATAAGTATGTCATATCCAAAGATCATAATCGGCAACAGCTTTCAAAATTATTGTTGGTGATCCACTATGGTCTGTAAACTGTCCAGCTCATGCTGTTGGACAATTTTTTCACTTCCAATGCATACAATCCAAACTGCCCAACATTCCTAGAAAACCACGTTTTTCACCAATATGGAGCAACCTAGCAATATCAGTACTGTTAGGTCTTCTTAAATATTGATGTGAAAAAATTTTCACAACAGTACGATAAAATTTCTTCATGCTTTCAATCGTCGTAGACTCACTAATTTTTATATATTCATTTGTTGCATCAGCAGGTAGGCCATATGCCAACATTCGAAATGTTGTTATTTTTTATAGAGGCGATAATCCAAGTCTACCAAGAGCATCAGTTCGTTGAATAAATTCTAGTGTGCAGCTTCACAATCTCGCCGAACCACAATATGATCTGGAATCTATCCACCATGTCGAGACCTTTGTTTGCGTCATTGATTTTGATAATATTCAATCACCATATTATTAGTAGAGAGAATTTACAACGTTGCTTAATATTCTTCGTTCGATAACCCAATTGATGTATTCATTATCTCATCATCATCATAAGATGAACTTGATGAGCTCTGGACTAATGGACCACCAATATCAAAATTCATTTTGGGAAAGACTTTTAAGTATACAAGAAGAGATTTGACAAAGAGTTTTTCAAAGAGCTTTGGATAAGATTTTCATATATTCTTTGAGTTTTTACATTCATAATGCATTTCTTTATAAACTAAATTTTGGTAGGTTCCTAAATGCTTACAATCTCATCCAATGGTTAAGATAATATTGCATACCATTCAACGGTTAAAATTAAAAAAGCAGAAGATAATTATTTTCATGCCTTTATATTTTTTCAAAATGATAATAAGATTTCATGTCTTTTTATCTAACGGTTGAGATGATTTTACATACCATCCAATGGTTGAAATTAAAAGTAGAAGATAATTATTGTCCTATCTTTGTATTTTTTCAAAAAGATGATACAATTTTCTGTCTTTTTATCCAACGGTTGAGATGATATTGCATATCATCTAAGGGCTAAAATTAAAAGCAAAAGATAATTATTATCTTGCCTTTGTATTTTTTCAAAAATGATAAGATTTTTTCTCTTTTTATCCAATGGTTCAAATGGTCTTGTATATATCCAACGGTTGAAATTAAAAGCAGAAGATAATTATTGTCCTGCCTTTGTATTTTTTCAAAAAGATGACAAAATTTTCTGTCTTTTTATCCAACGGTTGAAATGATCTTGCATACCATCTAAGGGCTCAAATTAAAAGTAGAAGATAATTATTGTCTTGCCTTTGTTTTTTTCAAAAAGATAAGATTTTTTGTCTTTTTGTCCAATGGTTGAGATGATCGTGCATATCATCTAAGGATTAAAATTAAATTCAGAAGATAATTATTGTCCTTTCTTTTTTTTTTTTTTTAAAGATGATAGGATGTGATAAGCTTTTTATCCAATGGTTGAGATGATCTTGCATACTATCTAAGGTTGAAATTAAAAGCAGACAAATAATGTTTGTCCTGAGCTTTGTTTTTTTTTTTTTCAAAAAGATGATACGATATTGGGAGCTTTTTAATCTAACGGTTGAGTTGATCTTGTGTATCATCCGACGGTTGAAAATAAATGCAGAAGGGATTCCCTTTCTATAAATAAGTGTCATATCCATAAGATTTTTTCACAATATATTGCAACATCTTCTGAAATTTTCAAACTCATTTTAAGCGCAAACATTTCAACAATTTGAAAATGTCAATTCGATCACATGGATACACTTATGCAGAAGATGTGCTTTTATGTGAAGTATAGATGAAAATTTCACAAGACCCAATTGTTGGTGCTTATCAATCTTCAGATCGATTTTGTTTCCGGGTAGAAGAAAATATAATGCAGACAAAATAGAAAATTACAAGGAGCGTACCAAACACTCATTACAATGTCGATACCAAACAATTGAGAAAGCTGTAAGAAAATTAACTGGGTGCATTAGACAAATAGAAAATATCCATCTTAGTAGTGCTTCAAATGCAGACATTGTAAGTATTTCATTGTAATAATTATATTTTAATATAATTAATATTATCTGTAATTTCTTCTTCATCTGGATTACATTAATTCTAAAAAGATTTTAATTAATTATTTTCAGTTAATTCGAGTAAAAACATTAATGCAACAAGATGTGCATTACAAAAGAGGTTTCAAATTTGATCACGTGTGGTACATAGTCAAAGATTTTGAAAAATTTAAAGATAACAGCCACATTTTGAGGCAAGTTAATAACATTGTGAATGAATCATCAGGATCTGAGACTCCTACTCCTGATTCTGCCGTTCCAGCATATCTTGAGCTTTCAGGATTTTCAATCAATTTGGATGCATCTGATGTAGGTGGTTCTTCAAGTGGACGTCCCATTTGGCGTAAAAAAAAGCCAAATTAAAGAGAAGAAAGGAGGAACAATTAATGGAAGAAAAAATAGATCTTCTTTTGGAAGAAAATCGACAAGTTGTTCGTATGTTGAAAAAGGCTAACACAATGATGGATAAAAAGTTGGCAATCCAGGAATTCAAAGAAGAAAATAAGATTTTGTTTACAGATCTTAATTCTATCGAAAATCCTAAATTTCGTGCATTTATGGTAGCTGAAAAAAGGAGGATTATGAATAAAAGAGTTCAACAACACCAACCACCACGGCAAATTATATCATGGACCCTTGTCCATATTGCAACATGGACCCTGGTCCATCACATGTGTGGTAAAATGCGGTTTTTTTGTTTTAACGCTGCAATGCTCTATTTTTTAATTCTGCCCTTTACATCTAGCTCATCCTCTCTTCTTTTCTTCTCATCTCACAACAGAGAAAAAAAACTCACTACCGCCCTAATTTTCATCACAGATCGTTCTTTATTTGCTTCCTTTTCTTTATTATTTATTTTTTATCACTCATGAAGATCTCTGACATGAGAACCTCACCACCCTCCTGGCTTTCAAATAGAAGGTGAAATCTGTAGCAAATGGAATCTCTGATGCCACGTTCACCCCACGCCTCAAGCTTTCCCTATGGCTGCTAGCTCTCAGGCTTGCAAATATCAGGGCGAACAATTAACCAAGCTCCTGGGTTGAAAATTTAATTTAGCATATGTTCTCTGTCAAGAAGCCTTATCTTTTCGTGCGGCTTCATTATTGCCATGACCTATATCCATCCAATTGCTAAATGATAAATTTTTGTAATCATCTTATAAATTTTGTATTAGTTCTTTTCATTAGGCAACAAATTTTATTGGTTGGTTCATATGCATCGTATCTGGTGAAAAAGCATGTTTAAGATGATTGGTATTTTGTTTGTTTCTTTATTTATACAACGTTCTGTTAGAGGGGAGAGTGGGATTGGAGCAGGGGAGTGACATTCTTTGAGTTGGCTTTGATGCTTCACTGTTAAAGTAGTTGAGCCAAATCGAGGCATCACCTTCATCTTTGTCAGTTGTTTAAGATGTTGATGCTTGATACGAAGAGAAGGAAAAAAATCAACCCTGAAGTATCAGTTGAAAAGATGTTGATGCTCCCTTATTGAGCCGATTGTAACCTATATTTATTAAAAAATAATTCAAACCATGATCTAAAACTACAGGTGCAGATCAATGAGTCTTCAAGTGAAAATCAATGAGCATTCAGGTGAAGTCCAATGAACTTTGCTGTAGATTCATTGATCTTCATCTGTATATTCATTGAGAATCAATGAATTTGCAGTTAAAAGTTAATGAACCTGCATAATCTTGATCATTGTTTACATCCATCAAAAGAAACATAAGCTTAGAAGCTAAAGACTCACGATTCCTTACTGCCCTTTCATTTCAAAGTGAAACTTATTTAAGTAGAATGTGCCTGTGGAACGTCCTCACCTCTTTAGCTTTCTAAATGGCTTTGTCAGATATGTTTATGCCAACAACGTAACTTTCAAGGCAAGCAATTATTGTCACATCATGACCCTCCCACATTTGAATAAGTATTACTGAATATACAACAATCTTAATACATAGTAGCCAAGACTCTATTGAGGACATTCCATTGCAGGAGATTTTATATTTCGAATCCTTACCAAGTCAAATTCACTTGTAACCATGAAGTGCAAGCTGATATTGTTCCCATATTTAACGTGGGGTGGGAACATATCGTGGTTTCACCAAAAGAAAAAATAATTTATATTTGTTTTAGAAAATCATCAAGAGCCCCCTCCTTAATAGCTTCAAATTCCTCGTTGATCTGACAAGAAGGGTGTTGGCTATAAAGAGAGCCAAAGTAAGCTGCTGGAGACTTTGGTTCCACCTTGAATTTCTTACAATATGGTATCCATTGTCTTTCAAAATCTGATGCTTTAAGAAGCTCATAGAATGTAAGAGTTGATCCACCATTGTCTGAGAGATATACACTAAGCTTTTGGGAGGGATAATCATAAGCCATGACAGATAAGACAATGTTAATCACCATTATCGGTGGCTCTAAAATAGGATTTGCTGTGTAGACAAATATATCTACTCCTGGCAAGTGATTTTCTTCATACCTGTTTATATAAGCACTACTGTTTTACATACATTTAAAAACAAAGAAGAATTGGCATTTATAGTGCCATTAGCTGTTGTTAGTTAGTAGGAGTGTCTCTCTTACAATATAAGAGGTTGGTGACTGTTGGGTGGTGATCAGAGCCAAAGAGACAAGAAATGAATAATTAAAGACAATGAAAGTGGTCTTAAACTCGCACACATTTCCATTACTAAAGCTGCTCTATAAATTGCAGCGATATTACATTTTTTTACAAGTAAGTACCATACTTAAAAGTAACATTTCAATTATATATATATATATATATATATATTAGTAGAATCATATACCTACGAGAGAGCCTGTCCTTGAAGGTGACCCTATAGACTTTGTTCCATCTAACAGCTTGAGTGAAGACCCAGTAAAAGCCGAACCATAATTCAGCTCCAAGCAAACCAATCCAGACCCATCTTCCATCTTCATTTTTCAGCTCCAAGCAAACCAACCATGATCTGAAACTATAGGTGCAGATCAATGAACATTCAGGTGAAGTTCAATGAACTTTGCTACATATTCATTAAACATAATATACAAATTCATCATCTATACACTTAAAGTCCATTCCCTTGACATGATTAACTCCTATTTATGCTTAAGTAAAGAAGAGCAGTGATTTGATAATTCTTTCGAAAATTTAAGTTTGTTTTAACATGCTTTTTCCTACCATTGGCAAGTTCCTATGGCTCCGCAGGTCCTTCCATCTGGAGTCTATTCTCCGATCACTCCTTACCAATTTCGGCTCAATAATTAGCCTTAGATTCGGCAGTACCATGTCGATCTTCATTGCTGATCGTTCCCTTACTCATCAGGCCTTGATCCAAAAAGGTTCCATGTTTGCTGACCGTCCAAAACCTTATGCCACTACGAAATTTCTTGGTAGCAATTAACACAACATCAATATTGCTTTCTATGGTCCTCCTTGGCATCTTGTGCGGCATAATCTCACTACAGAAATCCTCCATCCTATGAGTGTCAAATCCTATGCTAAGTTGCGCAACTGGGTGCTGCAAATTCTTTTGAAGCACCTCTATTCACAGGCAAAATCTGGTCTTCCTTTCTGTGTTGCCGACCATTTTCAAACATTTCGAATTTGGAGTTTAAATCACTATAACTTGAAGCAGAGAGACAAGAGTAATGGCACCGTTCATCGGAGCTGGTAGAAGAAGAAGAAGGTCATAGTAACAAAAAAAATGCATGTTTTCACACGTGTGAGGGACTGTGGTCCATATAACAATATGGACAGGGGTCCATAATATAACAATTGCATCCACCACCTCCTACATCTAATGCTTTTAGTGAATATTTCAATGATATTGGAGGATATGAATCTGATTTACCAGATTATTAAATTATATTTAATTAAATGTATGATTTTGGGTATTATTAATTTTAATGTTTTTGTTGACCGTTTTCTTAAATCGATTATTAAATTAATGCAAATCTATGGTTGTTAAATCTATTCTATCCAAAAATTTAATATTATTTAAATAAAAAAAATTAATATTATTTAAGTAAAAAAATTATTTAATTAAAAATTAATATTATTTAAGTAAAAAATTATTTAATTAAAAAATTAATATTATGTAAGTGACAATATTAATATTATTTAAGTAAAAAAAATTAAATCAAATTTATATGCCTTTGGTAATAATATGATAAATATAATATAAATCTGAACTAAATTGAATAAAGTTATTTGGATTATATTGAAACAAATGATAAAAAATGATTGTTATTGAAATTAAAAAAAAAGTACAAATGCCTCAAGTAAACAGTTATGCAGCCAACTTTGGAAAATATGCATTTTGGAGTAAGAAGTGACGCTCCATTGGAGCAAAATGCATCCTAACCCACTGCAAAATGCAGTGGGTTGGAGATGCCCTATATTTTGTAGTGGGTTGGATGCATTTTGCTCCAATGGAGTGTCACTTCTTGCTCCAAAATGCATATTTTGCAAAGTTTTATTTTAGGCATTTGTACTTTTTTTTTTTAAATTTCAATATCAATCATTTGTTTCAATATAGTCCAAATAACTTTGTTCAATTTAGTCCAAATTTATTTACATTTATCATATTATTACCAAATGCATATAAATTTGATTTAATTTTTTTTACTTAAATAATATTAATATTGTCACTTAAATAATATTAATTTTTAATTAAATAATTTTTTTACTTAAATAATATTAATATTTGGATAGGAAAAATTTAACAACCATAGATTTGCATTAATTTAACAATCGATTTAAGAAAACGGTCAACAAAAAAATTAAAATTAATAATACCCAAAATTATACATTTAATTACATATAATTTAATAATCTTGTAAATCAGATCCAGATCCACCAATATCATTGAAATATTCACCAAAAGTATTAGATATAGGAGGTGGTGGTTGGGGTTATTGAGCTCTTTTATTCATAATCCTCCTTTTTTCAACTACCATAAATGCACGAAATTCAGGATCTTTGATAGAATTAATCTGTAAAAAAAATCTTATTTTCTTCTTTAAATTCCTGGATGGCCAAATTTTTATCCATTCTTGTGTTAGTTTTTTTCAACATATCAACAACCTGTAGATTTTCTTCCAAAACAAGATCCATTTTTTATTCCATTAATTGCTCCTCCTTTCTTCTCTTCAATTTGGCTGTTTTACGCCAATGGAACGTCCACTTGAAGAACCACCTACATCAGATGCATCTAAATCGGTTGAAAATCCTGAAAGCCCAAGAGATGCTAGAACTGCAAAATCAGGAGTAGGAGTCTCAGATCTTGATGATTCATTCACAATATTATTAACTTGCCTCAAAGTGCAGCTGTTATCTTTAAAATTTTCAAAATTTTTGATTATGTGCCACACGTGATCAAATTTGAAACCTCTTTTGTAATGCACATCTTGCTGCATTAATATTTTTGCTCGAATTAACTAAAAACAATTAATTAAAATTTTGTTAGAATTAATATAATCCAGATGAAGAAGACATTACAGATAATATTAATAATATTAAAATATAATTATTACAATGAAATACTTACAATGTCTGTATTTGAAGCATCGCTAGGATGAGTGTTTTCTATTTGTCTAATGCACCCAATTAATTTTCTTACAGCTTTCTCAATTGTTTGGTATCAACATTGTAATGAGCAGTTGGTACGCTCCTCGCAAGTTGCACCTTTCGCTACATTATATTTTTCTTCTACCTGTGACCAAAATCGATCCAAATATTGAAAAACACCAATAATTGGGTCTTATGAAATTTTCATATATACTTTACATAAAAGCACATCTTCTGCATGAGTATAACCAGATGATCGAACTGATATTTTGAAATTATTGAAGTGTTTGCGCTTAAAATGAGTTTTGGAGTTCTACAGAAGATGTTGCAATATGTTGTGAAAAAATCTTATTGATATGACACTTATTTATAGAAAGGGAATCCCTTCTGCATTATTTGTTTGCTTTTAATTTAAACCGTTGAATGGTATGCAAGATCATCTCAACCATTGGATAAAAAAGATAGAAAATCTTATCATCTTTTGGAAAAATACAAAGGCAAGATAATAATTATGTTTCTACTTTTAATTTAAACCGTTGGATGGTATGCAATATCATCTCAACCGTTGGATAAAAAAGATAGAAAATCTTATCATCTTTTGGGAAAAATACAAAGGCATGACGATAATTATGTTTCTTCTTTTAATTTTAACTGTTGGATGGTTTGCAAGATCATCTCAACCTTGGATACAAAAGACAAAAAAATCTTATCATCTTTTGGGAAAAATATAAAGGCAGGACAATAATTATGTTTTTGCTTTTAATTTCAACCGTTGGATGGTATGCAATATTATCTAAACCATTGAATGAGATTGTAAACATTTAGTAACCTACCAAAATTTAGATTATAAAAAGTAATGCATTATGAATGTAAAAGCTCAAAGACTATTTGAAAATCTTATCACGATCTCTCTGAAAAACTCTTTGCAAATACTCTTCTTGTATACTTAAACCTTTCCCAAAATGAATTTTGATATTGGTGGTCCATCAGTCCATAACTTATCAAGTTCATCTTCTAATGATGATAATCCACTTGGGTTATCGAACGAAGAATATCAAACAACGTTGCAAATTCTCTTTACTAATAGTATGATGATCGAATATTATCAAAATCAATGACGCAATTATAACACTTGACATGGTGGATTGATTCTAGGTCATATTGTTGTAAGACGAGATCATGAAGCTGCACACCAAAATTTATTCAACAATTATTTTTCTGATAATCCACGATACGATGAGGATTTTTTTCGCAGACGATTTTGAAAGTCACGAAGTTTATTTTTTTGTATAGTTGATGCAGTCAAAAGTCATAACCCATATTTTGAACAACGAACTTATGCTCTTAGTAGACTTGTGTTATCGCCTCTATAAAAAATAACAGCAACATTTCGAATGTTGGCATATGGCCTACCTATGGATGCAATAGATGAATATATAAAAATTAGTGAGTCTACGACGATTGAAAGCTTGAAGAAGTTTTGTCGTATTGTTGTGCAAAATTTTTCACATCAATATTTAAGAAGACCTAACAGTACTGATATTGCTAGGCTGCTCCATATTGATGAAGAACGTGGTTTTCCTGGAATGTTAGGCAGTTTGGATTGTATGCATTGGAAGTGAAAAAATTGTCCAACAGCATGGGCTGGATAGTATGCAGGCTGTAGTGGATCACCAACAATAATTTTGGAAGCTGTTGCTGACTATGATCTTTGGATATGACATGCTTATTTTGGTATGCCTAGGACTAATAATGATATCAATGTTTTGGAATCATCTCATCTTATTTTTGATCTTGCACAAGGTATTACTCCCCCAGCACATTATGTCATAGAAGGAAAAGATTATGATATGGGTTACTTTTTAGCTGATAGTATATACCCAAAATGGAGCAATATTGTTCAAACAATTCATGAACCTTCAGGTCTAAAGAAATTTTTTTTTTTTTTGCAATGAATCAAGAATCGTGCAGAAAAGATGTCGAGCATGCTTTTGGAGTTCTACAGTCCCGTTTTGCAATTGTAGTAGGACCAACACATTTCTGGAGAAAAGATCACTTACATGACATAATGACAACGTGCATTATTCTCCATAATATGATTATTAAAGATGAATGTGACTTAAATGCACCAATTGTTGATGCAATAGAAGCTCCAACTGTAGATGTTGAAATGACGGTCGATAATAACACCCGATTTGAACAATTTCTTGCTCGTCACAGACGAATTAAGGGCAAAGATGCTGATATTGCACTTCACAATGCATTAATTGAACATCTGTGGAAAAAATATTCTAATTCAAATGATTAAATTATTAATACTATGATTTGTATTTTTGAAATTAATTAGCGCTTGTAATAGACTACTTTTAATTTTAAGATGTAATTTTTTGTTTTTTTAATAAATTTATTTTAATGTCTTGTAGTTCTCTTAATATATTATTTTATTTAATTTTAAAAATATGTGGATGTATTTATATTATTTATTATTAAAATTTATTATTTATTTTTAAATATATTTAAATAATAAATTTTATTATAAATAAACATATGGATGTATATGGTAAGTATTGAATAAAACATGGGTGTAATATGTAAAATGTATAAATAATATAATATTAGAATTGGATAGGAATATGTGGAGAATATTCTATCTGGAGTTGAAAATGAAGTAATAGGTTAGAGTAAATTTACTGTAACAGATGCATTTTGAAGTAAAATTTATTGCATTTTGAAGTTTGGGGTTGGAGATGGCCTAAGGGACCACAAATGTATTATGCCATATATATAAGGTCAAGTGTTAATCACAAATTGAAAAAATATTATGATTCACAACCCTATTTACTTAGATTTTATCTATTGATAGAAGTGGATTCTTTTTACAAAGAATCTTTTATTTTATATTATTTTTTCACAATTCTCTTTTTTCATACTTCCTCTTAAAAATTTTATTATTGATCTACATCAAAAATTAAACATAAATATTAAAAATATTTTATCCTTAAGAAATTTACTTTATTGAAATTAATCGAAAGAGTTTTAGTTTGAATAAAAGGAAAAGGTAAAAAAAACCCCTTAATGTTTTGCCCTAATCTTAATTTATCTCATACTCCCTCCATTCCATTTTAACTATCATGTTTTGAAAAAACTAAAATTCCATTTATCTATCATTTTTGTATATCCAAGAAAATATTATCTTTTGTTTTCCTATTTTATCCTTAGTAATATTTTTTTTTAGGTTCAAATGTACCCTTATCGTTAAAAAATGATACAAAATCGCCCCTCCATTTAACGCCATTTACAGCACTGAGAATTGACCATTAAAATATGGTTATGTGGCCTATGGGTCCTACCAAATTTAACTTGTATAAATAAAGAACTCCTTATGTGGGACCCACAAACCAATCCATTTCTTCCCATGCCAAAAATCAAGATCAAAATCAAACCAATCTTCTTCTTTTCTTGTCTTCTTGTTGCAGTTTACTAATCAATCACATGGATTATCCTTTCTACCCGAACCATTTCCAATACCCACATCCCTCTCTCTACTATGGTGCTCACCAATACCCATCTTACTCTTCCAAATAAGTACCCGTCAATGCTGTAATGGCACCGTCTAAGAAGGTCATTATGAACCTTGTCACCAACGGACTAGGACGGCAGTCGCAGCCAACTGCTAGTAGGATGGATTCAGCTGTTAAGATCAAGAAGGTGTTCAGAGGATTTTTTATGAGGAAGAGTGTGAAGAGAATTGGTGGATTTAGAGGGAAGTTAATGAAATCGAGATGAGGATTTCGATGGGGGAAACTATGGAGTTTATAAGGAAGGATTCAAAAGAGAGGTTGAAGGTAAATGAGATGCTTATGCGTTTGTTATTAAAGTTATATTCTGTTCGTGGTGTTGATTCTGGTGTTAGGGATTTTAGAAAGGCTGTTATTAAGAAGGCAATCAGGTTACAAGAAATGGTTGATTCTATTGTTGCTGTTGAGGAGAATTATGACATTAATAACACTGATGATGACGTTAATCAAACCCTGGAAACATCACATGATGATGATGTGCCTCATCTTCCTTCTAATTGTGATGAACTAGGCATTGTTGTTAACTCTGATTCTAACGTTATTGATTCCAAACAAGAATTGTTGATGGCTGTGGCATGTGATAATTGTGTTTCGAATGTAATCGAACAACCTGAGGCTGAGGAATTGGGTGAAGTTAAGGAAAATGCAAAAGAGGAATAAGAGAATGTGAGTGAATGTGCTAAAAATATGGAAATGAGCGGTTAAGGAGAGAGTCAAGCTTATTCCTTACGAGTTTGATTGAAGAAGATGATGGACGAGAATATAATGTTTCCTTGGAAATGCCTGTAAATGCTGATGATGATAACGGGCAAAAATGAAGTGGGAGATGATAACAAAGATCAATCTCATGGCAGTGATGGTGGTGAAGAGAATAAGTGTGTGAGAGGTCCAAGAGCATCCATATTGGTTTACACTCTATAGAGTGTAATAGACATGCCACATCATCACTTTATTACCCCCTCATTCATTACACTTTTATTCACAATAGATTACACTCAGAAAAGTATAATAGCTTGGACCCACCTGAACCCACTATCAAATCATATATTTATTTTAATAATTCCTTTATATATTTAGAAAAAATAATTATATTTACATACTAAAATCATATTAAGGCATATTAATACATATAATTGCTAATATTTTTGAAAAAAAAAATAAAATAATTTTATAAAATAATTTAAATATTTTAATAATTTAATTATTTTTTTATTAAATTTCAAAAATTACATAATCAATCGTAATTAAAACAAACATTTGATTCAATCTCGATAATACATGACATATTTTTTTGAAAATATAAGCAAAAATTATAAAATTAAAAACACTAATTTTAATTGTTATTGACCCCAAATCATTCCCAAATATGCTCAAAAAAATCCGATCAAAATTGATGATGGACTTCACGATCACGTAGTTCTGCATTCCTTTAAAGGTAATTTTGAAATTCCTCGACGGAACCTGTGCTCACAGGGATTTTAGGCTCATCATCATCATTATTCCAGTTTGTTATTTCATCTCCTTCATCCTCCAAAATCATATTATGTAATATGATGCATGTATACATTATATTTTTCAGTTTGTTTCTATGCCAAAAGCGGGTTGGGCCACGTATTATTGCCTAAAGCAATTGGAGCACTCCAAATGCTTGCTCTACGTCTTTCCTTGTAGCCTCCTGTATTTGCTTAAACATCATTATCTTGGGATCTTTTGGACATGTGAAACTTTTAACAAAATGTTTCCCACTTAGGATATATTCCATCTGCTAGATAATAACCTTTTCGATAGAGTGTTCCGTTAACTGTAAATTGAACATCGAGAGCGTATGCGTGAAGTACATCATTAAATAATGGAGACTGATTGAACACATTGATGTCATTGCTAAACCCTGCAATGCCAAAAAATACATGCCATATCCATAGGTCTGATGATGCAACTACTTCTAGCATTATTGTTGGAAACACCTTGATCACCTCGAGTAAATTGACCTTTCCATGCAACTGGGCAATTCTGCCATTGCCAGTGCATGCAATCAATGCTACCCAGCATGCTGCGAAAGTCATGCCACTTTTCATGCAATTGAAGTATATGTTCAACGTCACTATTATTGGGCCTTCTCAAGTATTATGCTCCATAAATCTCAATAATACATTGACAAAAATGGGATAAGCACTCGATCGTAGTACTTTCACCAATTCTGTTATACTCGTCGTAATGGTCAGCCGGTGCTCCATATGCTAACTATCGAATAGCTGCAGTGCATTTTTGAAGTGCAGAAAGCCTATATTTTTCTGCTGCATCAACTTTTAATCAAAAATATTTTAAATGATTTTCAATAGATTGCACAATACGAAGAAACAACTCTTTTCTCATTTGAAACCTTCGACGAAATATATTTGAAGGATAAACAGGTTCGTCAGAGAAATAATCATTGAAAAGTCGAACATGGCCGACTTCACGCTCCTGATCAAAATACCTCCGCTTCTGTTTACGGACATTTGAACTTTCGCCTTTCGATTTCCGTTGTGACTATTCCAACAACATCATAATTTGCTTATCACTATCGTCCTTTATTTCATCGGCTAATTTTTTTTTTAATTTCTTCTATAAGTGAGGGATCATGATGAGATTGAGACATTTTGGAGTTTGATTATATGTTGCTATACAATGTGGTGGCTTACTACTATATATATATATATATATAAACAGAGAGTGTTAGATTTTTCCAACAACTAGTTTTACAACGGCTACTTTTAAAATTACACAAAGTTAAAATTACAAATAAAAACACATTAAATATAACTAAAGTTTGACTTCAAATACATGAAATTGTAACTACTAAAAATACTTTATATTAAAATTAAACTAAGGGATATTATATTTAGCTCTAATGATAGAACACATAGGCTCATGATCTTGAAGTTGCTGCTCGGTCATTCTTGTTGTATCCTTGAGCAAGATTTCATAGTCACTCGAAAATTATAATTCTCCAACTTATTTGCTAAATTATCCATAGCTTGAATTTTTTCATTATATTTACCTTCTAACATGTTTCTGATTTCCTGAAGTTCATCATTCTTGTTTTCTTCATTCACCTGTGACTTTCCCTTTCTCTTTCTCTTCTTTGCTTGTTTTTGACCAATAGAATGAACTTCGACTTCATTGTCATCGATGTCAAGACTTGTATCTGCATTAGATGAAGAAGTATATGCGCCGCTTTCATTAGTCATTATTTTTTTGGAAAACCGCTGCAATGGATTATTTGTTTTCCATTTCGGATCATCTTTTAGTATCACCCACACATGCTCAGGTATAAAGTGCTTCTTATTGTTCTGCTTGAAAAGCTCATGGGCATGTTGTTTCAATTGGTCATCATTCCACCCACTATGATGTTCTCTAACCAATCTGTTGTAGTATTGGTTGAATTCATTAACCAGCCGACTCAACCAATGTCAATGTACCTTCATGGCTTTATCCTTTCTTGCTGGTCCAGATTTGCGGTTTTCATTGAAGTAGTCGATGACTCGTTTCCAGAAAGCCTTTTCACTTTAGGAGTTACTAGTAATGCTACAGCTGGAAATTGTTAGCCAAACACTTGCAAGTAGCTTGTCATCATCAATACTCCATGGAGCACATTTGCCATAAGTTCCTTCCACTGGTTCATTGGTGAGGGAAATATTTTTGAACTCTTGCTGAGTTGAATATGGTGGTATTTGTGAGTCCGAAAATGAATCTGTTTGTGTTGCATTCTCTCCATCGGTGCTAGAATCAATATTTTTTCTTGACTCACTTGTAGTTGGCTTTTTTTGTAAATTTGGGATATATGGGAAATAACCCGACCCCAGATACATGGGAAATGGATATAAATAATTTGGTGGATAATTGGAATTGGGTGGAGGATATAGATAATTTTACATATTTGGAGGATTATTGGAATTGAGTGGGGGATATGGATAATTTTGCATATTTGGAGGATTATTAGGATATGGAAAATTTTGATAAAATTGAAAATTTTGAAGGTTTTGGTTTTGTGAAAAGGAAAAATTTTCCATATTTGGAGCATTAAAACGAGGATTAAAATTATTGAAATTTTCATCCATGATAAGGAAATATAAAAAAAATTTTGTAAATTGTATGAAATTAATAGAATTATAGAAAGATATTGAAGAAAAGAAGAGTGGTAGGAGATAAAAGGTGAGTGATATTGAAGTGGGGAGTGATATTGAAGAGGGGTATTTATAATCAAAATTTTTATTAAATAAAATTAAAAAAAATTAAAATGAAATGTCCTTTTTTTACCTTTTTGAACGGTCTTAATTTTGATAAATGACCGTTGCAATTTCAATTATTTCATTTGAATTTTATTTTGTTTCTAAAAAAAAAGGCTACAAATGTCAGCCCATTACATGCATAATGCTCATGATGCGTTGAATAACAATTACACGCTCACAATGGGAAGCGTGTAATTGGCAGGGTGTAATGGAATGGATTCAACGGGCATTCCACCCTTTTTGTGGATGCCCTTAGAGGAACAAGAAGAAGAGGAATTTTGCTGTTGTAGCTGACTGTTTGGAATCAACTCAAGATAATAAGAAACCCGGAAAGAGATTATGATGCTTGGTGAAATTAATGGCCTTAATTTTGAAGGCCACCTTCTGTCAACTTTAATGCTTATCTATTTTTTTTTCTTTTTCTTTTTGATACCAGACATATGGGTCTCATATAAATAGTTCTTTATTCATACATGTCAAAATTGGTGGGACCCATAGACCACATAAACAAAATTTAATGGCCAATTCTCATAGCTGTAAACGGCGTTGAGTGGAGGGGCGATTTGTATTATTTTCTGAAAAAGGTTCGATTTGGCCCTCGAACTTTTTGTAAAAGTTCAATTGGACTCAAAATGACCTTTGGAGATCACTTTAGCCCAAAACTTGCACTTAATGTGTCAAATTAGTCCTAAAAATTTCATTTACACCCATATTGTCTGAGATGTACACAAATATCACAACGCAAATTACAGAAAGCTCCCTGATAGTTTTCTTTGTTTACAAATTAGTCTATACTTTCATAAAAACATTTAGTGAAAAAATTTAAATTTTATTTTCTAAAATTATATTTAAACCCCTTAATTTATTTATGGTATATTATAGTATTTTTTTAATTTTAACACATAAATTTAAATTATTTAAATTTATATATT
>CATIWK010210899.1:0-10160 GCA_949634005.1 Mallotus japonicus
TATCATTTAGTTAACACAAATAAAAGTTAAAAACAAATCTGTATATAATGATTCATGTGTCAGAACACTGACCTTGTAAACTGAAAAATTCTCTCCACACCTTGAATGAATAACAGTAATATTTTCTTCTGGTACAATTCTGTGCTGAGTAAATGGCCACCATAAAACATTTCTAGCCTTCTTGGGCATTTCATTCAATCTTTCTATTCTTCTAAAAAAGCAGATAGTATTACTCCTTTCAACGAATTGAATATTTCATAGAATCAGCAAACCATTATGCCAAGTCATTTGACATATCCTGTAGACCATAGTTCAAGTCCTCACATTCAAATCACTTATATCTACCAGCACGTTTAAATCCAAAAACATATAAATCACATAACTGAATCCTAATAATAACATAGGATCTCTGTGTCTTAAACCTAATTTTTAAGTACAACAATTCTTCTAGATTCTTATATTTTTTTCCATAACTGGATAATTTAGATTCAAAGCTAATAACTCACTATCTACAAAAACATACTCACTGATTCCCTTTAAGTACAAACTATATTCTCAACCTTCACATTCAAGCCACTTCTCTTTGACTGCAGGTTTAAAAACAAAAACATATAAATCACACAATCGAATCCTAATATCAATATAGGATCTGTGGGTCTTAAACCTAATTTCTAAGTACAATAATTTTTCTTGGCTCTTAAACTCTCACAATATGTCCTGAAGCTTTAAAATCAAATTCCTGTAACTCATTGGCGTTGAATCAGCAACATCAAAATTTTCACTCAAACCTAAAAAAACCAAGGGCGTCTAAGGAGTTATAGACATTGATTTCTCATTATTTATTTTGCTACTCTCTCCCTATCCCCTAGGCCCTGTCAAGGGTTGGTTTAGGCCTGAAACTGGTCCTATCAAACTCGGATCCCGAACCGATTAAACTCAAAATAGAGCTGAACCAGCTCTAATCCATCAGCAAAATTTGTTCAGGGCTGGTTCCTCCCCATCCGAAATCGTAAACTGCTAGTTCTGGTTCAGAACCAGCGGTTTCAGTCCTAAACGACCTTCTGAACCAGCAGTTCCAGTCCCAAATCGCCAATTGAAAAAAACAAAAAAAATTTATACGTACCGTTGGGGAGGAGGTTGTGCATTTGGCCCCCAAATTAAAGTTTTCTTTGCATATGTCCCTACAATAATTTTTCTCCAAATTAAAGTTTTCATTACATCTCCCTCAAACTTTACAAATCCAGCAGTAGGCATTATCAGAACTCCCAACCTTCTAACCCACTGCAACTTTTTCTGATCATCTCCCTCCAGTAAAACTCTCCGGAACCCATGATCCCAACGAGTTTGATCATTGATCAAATTTTGTGGAATGTCAAACTCATTTATATCATTCTCAAGGGTAACCTCCATATCATATCGGGCAGTAAAAAATTTTAGAAGTTCCTTGAACTGGCAAGCTTCTAAAAATATTTCGATAAATCACATCAAATGTAGGTATAAAAGTTTGCGAATACATCCATCCATCTCAATACATTTTTCCCTCTTTCGAATATCTTGTACATTTTCTGTGCTAAATGCACCAAAAAAATCAACAACCCCTATAAAAACAAAATTTGTTGTAAGTTAATTTATGTTTGCAACACCTCTATCATTTTCCATACGTGCATAATTCAAATTAAAAAATAATAACTCACTATCTTCAAAAAATGCACTCATTGATTCCCTTTAAGTATGGACCATATTCCAAGATTTCACATTCAAATCACTTATATCTGCCAGCATGTTTAAATCCAAAAACATATAAATCACATAATTGAATCCTAATACCAATAAAGAATCCATGTGTCTTAAACCTAATTTTTAAGTGTAACAATTCTTCTAGGCTCTTATATCTCTTTCCATAGCTAGATAATTAAGATTCAAAGCTAATAGCTCACTATCTTCAAAAACACACTCATTAATTCCCTTTAAGTACAAACCATATTCCCAGCCTTTACATTCAAGTCACTTCTCTCTACCTGCAGGTTTAAATACAAAAACATATAAATCACACAATCGATTACTAATATCAATATAGGATCTATATGTCTTAAACCTAATTTCTAAGTACAACAATTCTTCTCGACTCTTAAACTCACATAATATGTTTTGCAGCTTTAAAATCAAATTCCTATAACTCATTAGCGTTGAATCGACAACATCAAAATTTCACTCAAACCTAAAAAAACCACGGGCGTGTAAGGAGTTATAGATGTTGAAATCTCATTATTTATTCTGCTACTCTCTCCCTATCCCCTAGGCCCTGTAAAGGGTTGGTTGAGGCCTGAAACCGGCCCTAGTCGGTCAAACTCAAAACTGAGATGAACCGGCTCTGACGCATAAAGGGAATTAGTTTAGGGCCGGTTCCTCCCCATCCAGAATCATAAACTGTGGATTCTATTTTTGAACCAGCAGTTTTAGTCCTAAACAGCTTTCCAAACCGGCAGTTCCGGTCCCAAATCGCCAATTGAAAAAAAAAAATTTACGTACCGTTAGGGAGGAGGTTGTGCATTTGACCCCCCAAATTAAAGTTTTCATTACATCTATCCCTACAAGACTTTTTCTCAAAATTAAAGTTTTCATTACATCTCCCTCAAACTTTACAAATCCAACAGTAGGCACTTTCAGAACTCCTAACTTTCTAACCCATTACAGCTTTTCCGGATCATCTCCCTCCAGCAAAACTTTCCGGCACCCTTGATCCCAATAAGTTTGATCGTTGATCAAATTTTGTGGAATATTAAACTCATTTATATCATTTTCAAGGGTAGCCTTCATATCATATTGAACAGTAAAAAATTTTAGAAGTTCCTTGAACTGGCAAACTTTTAAAAATATTTTCGTAAATCACATCCAATGTAGGTATAGAAGTTTGCGAATACATCCATCCATCTTAATACATTTTTTCCTCTTTTGAATACCTTGTACATTTTCTGTGCTAAATGTACCCAAAAAATCAACAACCCCTATAAAAACAAAATTTGTTGTAAGTTAATTTGTGTTTGTAACACCCCTATCATTTTCCATACGTGGATAATTCAAATTAAAAGATATTAACTCACTACTTTCAAAAATAAACTTATTGATTCTCATTAAGTACGGACCATATTCCAAGCCTTCACATTCAAATCACTTATATCTACTGGCACGCTTAAATCTAAAAACATATAAATCACATAATTGAATCCTAATACCAATATAAGATCTTTGTGTCTTAAACCTAATTTTTAAGTACAACAATTCTTCTAGGCTCTTATTTCTTTTTTCATAGCTGGATAATTCAGATTCAAAGCTAATAACTCACTACCTTCAAAAACAGACTCATTGATTCCCTTTAAGTACAAACCATATTCCCAGCCTTCACATTTAAGCCACTTCTCTTTGCCTGTAGGTTTAAATACAAAAACATATAAATCACACAATCGATTCCTAATATCAATATAGGATTAATGTGCCTTAAACCTAATTTCTATGTACAACAATTCTTCTCGGCTCTTAAACTCGCATAATATGTCCTGAAGCTTTAAAATCAAATTCCTATAACTCATTGGTGTTGAATCAGTAACATCGAAATTTTCACTCAAACCTAAAAAAACCACGGGCGTGTAAGGAGTTACAAAAGTTGATTTTTCATTATTTATTTTGCTATTCTCTCCTTATCCTCTAGGCCCTGTCAAGGGTTGGTTTAGGCCTGAAACCAGCCTGATCAAACTTGGGCCGCGAACCGGTCAAACTCAAAATCGAGCTGAACCAGCTCTAACCTACAAGAGGAATCGGTTTAGGACCGATTCCTCCCCATCCGGAATCGTAAACTGCCGATTCCAATTCTGTACCAGCGATTTCAGTCCTAAACAGCCTTCCAAACCGACAGTTCCGGTCCCAAATTGCCAATTGAAAAAAAAAAAAAATTTACGTACCGGTAAGGTGGAGGTTGTGCATTAAAGTTTTCATTGCATCTGTCCCAACAAGATTTTTTCTCCGAATTAAAGTTTTCATTTCATCTCCCTCGAACTTTACAAATCCAGCAGTAGGCACTTTCAGAACTCCCAACTTTCTTTTTCTATAGCTGGATAGTTCAGATTCAAAGCTAATAACTCACTATCTTCAAAAACACAATCATTGATTCCCTTTAAGTACAAACCATATTCCCAGCCCTCACATTCAAGCCAGTTCTCTCTGCCTGCAGGTCTAAATACAAAAATATATAAATCACACAATCAAATCCTAATATCAATATAGGATCTATCTATATGTCTTAAACCTAATTTCTATGTACAATAATTATTATCGGCTCTTAAAATAGCACAATATGTCCTGAAGCTTTAAAATCAAATTCCTACAACTCATCGGTGTTGAATCAGTAAAATCAAAATTTTCACTCAAACCTAAAAAAACCACGGGCGTGTAAGGAGTTACAAACGTTGATTTTTCATTATTTATTTTGCTACTCTTTCCCTATCCCCTAGGCTCTGTCAAGGGTTGGCTTAGGCCTGAAACCAGCCCGATCAAACTAGAGCCCCGAATCGGTCAAACTCAAAACCGAGTTGAACCGGCTCTAACCTATAAGGGGAATCGGTTTAGGCCTGATTCCACCCCATCCGGAATCGTAAACTGTTGATTCCAGTTCCGAACCAACGGTTTCAGTCTTAAACAGCCTTCCAAACCGACAGTTTCGGTCCCAAATCACAAATTGAAAAAAAAAAAAGAAAAATTTGTTTACGTATCGGTAAGGTGGAGGTTGTGCATTCGGCCCCCCAAATTAAAGTTTTCATTGCATCTGTCCCTACAAGATTTTTTCTCCGAATTAAAGTTTTCATTACATCTCCCTTGAGCTTTACAAATCCAGCAGTAGGCACTTTCAGAACTCCCAACTTTCTTTTTCTATAGCTAGATAATTCAGATTCAAAGCTAATAACTCACTATCTTCAAAAACACAATCATTGATTCCCTTTAAGTACAAACCATATTCCCAGCCTTCACATTCAAGCCAGTCCTCTTTGCCTGCAGGTTTAAATACATAAACATATAAATCAGACAATCGATTCCTAATATCAATATAGGATCAATGTGTCTTAAACCTAATTTTTATGTACAAGAATTCTTCTCGGCTCTTAAACTCGCACAATATGGCCTAAAGCTTTAAAATCAAAAGCCTATAAATCATCGGCGTTGAATTAGCAACATCGAAAATTTCACTCAAACCTAAAAAAACCACGGGCGTGTAAAGAGTTATACACATTGATTTCTCATTATTTATTTTGCTACTCTCACCTTATCCCCTAGGCTCTGTCAAGGGCTGGTTTAGGCCTGAAACTAGCCCAAGTTTGCCGGTCAAACTCGAAATCGGGCTGAACCAGCTCTAACCCATAAGGGGAACCGGTTTAGGGCCGGTTCCTCCCCATTCAAAATTGTAAACAGCCAATTCAGGTTCCGAACCAGCGGTTTCAGTCCTAAACAGCCTTCCAAACCAGCAGTTCTGGTCCCAAATCACCAATTCAAAAAAGAGAATGTACCTAAAAAATTTTTCCATCTTTCAAATACCTTATAAATTTTCTTTGCTAAATGTACCCAAAAAATCAACAACCCCTATAAAAATGAAATTTTTTGTAAGTTAATTTGTGTTTGTAACACCACTATCATTTTCCATACGTGGATAATTCAAATTAAAAGATAATAACTCACTATCTTTAAAAATAAACTCATTGATTCCCTTTAAGTACGGACCATATTCCAAGCCTTCACATTCAAATCACTTATATCTGCTGGCACGCTTAAATCCAAAAACATATAAATCACATAATTGAATCCTAATACCAACATAGGATCTCTGTGTCTTAAACCTAATTTTTAAGCACAACAATTGTTCTAGGCTCTTATATCTTTTTCCATAGCTGGTTAATTCAGATTCAAAGCTAATAACTCACTATCTTCAAAAACACACTCATTGATTCCCTTTAAGTACAAACCATATTCCTAGCCTTCACATTCAAGCCACTTCTCTCTGCCCGCAGGTTTAAATACAAAAACATATAAATCACACAATCGATTCCTAACATCAATATAGGATCTATGTGTCTTAAACCTAATTTCTATGTACAACAATTCTTCTCGGCTCTTAAACTCGCACAATATGTCCTGAAGCTTTAAAATCAAATTCCAATAACTCATCGGCGTTGAATCAGCTACATCAAAAATTTCACTCAAACCTAAAAAAACCACGATCATGTAAGGAGTTATAAATGTTGATTTCTCATTATTTATTTTGCTACTCTCTCCCTATCCCCTAGGCCCTGTCAAGGGCTGGTCTAGGCCTGAAACCGGCCCTATCAAACTCGGGCTGGGAACCGGTCAAACTCAAAATTGGGCTGAACCGACTCTAACCTATAAGGGGAATCGGTTTAGGGCCTATTCCTCCCCATCCAGAATCGTAAATTGCCGATTTCATTTATGAACCAGCAGTTTCAATCCTAAATAGCGTTCCAAACCGGCAGTTCCGGTCCTAATCGCCAATTCAAAAAAAAGAAAAATTTTTTTATGTACCGTTAAGGAGGAGGCAATGCATTTGGCCCCCCAAATTAAAGCTTTCATTACATCTGTCCCTACAAAAATTTTTCTCCAAATTAAAGTTTTCATTATATCTCCCTTAAACTTTACAAATCCAGCAGTAAGCACTTTCAGAACTCCTAACTTTCTAACCCACTGCAGCTTTTCCGGATCATCTCCCTCTAGTAAAACTTTCTGGCACCCTTGATCCCAACGAGTTTGATCGTTACTCAAATTTTCTGGAATGTTAAACTCATTTATATCATTTTCAAGGGTAGCCTCCATATCATATCGGGCAGTAAAAAATTTTAGAGGATCCTTGAACAAGAAAGCTTCTAAAAATATTTCGATAAATCACATCAAATGTAGGTATAGAAGTTTGCGAATACGTCCTTCCATCTCAAAACATTTTCCCTCGTTCAAATACCGTATATATTTTCTCTGCTAAATGTACCCAAAAAATCAACAACCCCTATAAAAACAAAATTTGTTGTAAGTTAATTTGTGCTTGTAACACTCCTATCATTTTCCATTCATGGATAATTTAAATTAAAAGATAATAAGTCACTATCTTCAAAAATAAACTCATTGATTCCCTTTAAGTACGGACCATATTCCAAGCTTCCACATTCAAATCACTTATATCTGCTGGCATGCTTAAATCCAAAAACATATAAATCACATAATTGAATCCTAATACCAACATAGGATCTCTGTGACTTAAACCTAATTTTTAAGCACAATAATTGTTCTAGGCTCTTATATCTTTGTCCATAGTTGGATAATTCAGATTCAAAGCTAATAACCCACTATCTTCAAAAACACACTCATTGATTCTCTTTAAATACAAACCATATTCCAGCCTTCATATTCAAGCCACTTCTCTCTGCCTGCAGGTTTAAATACAGAAACATATAAATCAGACAATCGATTCCTAATATCAATATAGGATCAATGTGTCTTAAACCTAATTTCTATATACAACAATTCTTCTCGACTCTTAAACTCGCACAATATGTCCTGAAGCTTTAAAATCAAATTCCTTAAACTCATCGGCGTTGAATCAGTAAAATCGAAATTTTCACTCAAACCTAAAAAAACCAGGGGCGTGTGAGTTACAAATGATGATTTTTCATTACATATTTTTCTACTCTCTCCCTATTCCCTAGGCCATGTCAAGGGTTGGTTTGGGCCTGAAACTAGCCCAATCAAACTCGGGCCCAGAACCGGTCAAACCCAAAACCGGACTGAACCGGCTCTAACTTATAAGGACAATCGGTTGAGGGCCGATTCCTCCCCATCCGGAATCATAAACTGTCAATTTTAGTTTCGAACCAACGGTTTCAAACCTAAACAGCCTTCTAAACCGACAGTTCCGGTCCTAAATCGCGAATTGAAAAAAAAGAAAATTTTTTTTACGTATCGGTAAGATGGAGGTTGTGCATTCGGCCCCCCAAATTAAATTTTCGAAATTAAAGTTATCATTGCATCTGTCCTAACAAGATTTTTTCTCCAAATTAAAGTTTTCATTACATCTCCCTCGAACTTTACAAATCCAGCAGCAGGCACTTTCAAAACTCCCAACTTTCTTTTTCTACAATTGGACAATTCAGATTCAAAGCTAACAACTCACTATCGTCAAAAACACAATCATTGATTCCCTTTAAGGATAAACCATATTCCCAGCCTTCACATTCAAGCCATTTCTCTCTACCTGCAGGTTTAAATGCAAAAACATATAAATCACACAATCGATTCCTAATATCAATATAGGATTAATGTGCCTTAAACCTAATTTCTATGTACAACAATTCTTCTCGTCTCTTAAACTCGCACTATATGTCCTGAAGCTTTAAAATCAAATTCCTTTAACTCATCGGCGTTGAATCAGTAACATCGAAATTTTCACTCAAACCTAAAAAAACCACGGGCGTGTAAGGAGTTACAAATGATGATTTTTCATTACATATTTTGCTACTCTCTCCCTATCCCCTAGGCCATGTCAAGGGTTGGTTTGGGCCTGAAACCAACCCGATCAAACTCGGGCCCGGAACCGGTCAAACTCAAAATCGGACTGAACCGGCTCTAACTTATAAGGACAATCGGTTTAGGGCCGATTCCTCCCTATCCGGAATCATAAACTGTCAATTCCAGTTTCGAACCAGCGGTTTTAGTCCTAAACAGCCTTCCAAACCGAAAGTTCCGGTCCTAAATCGCCAATTGAAAAAAAAGAAAAAACTTTTTACGTATCAGTAAGATGGAGGTTGTGCATTCGGCCCCCCAAATTAAAGTTTTGAAATTAAAGTTGTCATTGAATCTGTCCTAACAAGATTTTTTCTCCAAATTAAAGTTTTCATTACATCTCCCTCGAACTTTACAAATCCAGCAGTAGGCACTTTCAAAACTCCCAACTTTCTTTTTCTATAACTGGATAATTCAGATTCAAAGCTAACAACTCACTATCTTCAAAACCACAATCATTGATTCCCTTTAAGGACAAACCATATTCTCAGCCTTCACATTCAAGCCATTTCTCTCTACCTGTAGGTTTAAATGCAAAAACATATAAATCACACAATCGATTCCGAATATCAATATAGGATTAATGTGTCTTAAACCTAATTTCTATGTACAACTATTCTTCTCGTCTCTTAAACTCGCACAATATGTCCTGAAACTTTAAAATTAAATTCCTATAACTCATCGGCGTTGAATCAGTAACATCGAAATTTTCACCCAAACCTAAAAAAACCATAGGCGTGTAAGGAGTTACAAGCGCTGATTTTTCATTACATATTTTTCTACTCTCTCCCTATCCCCTAGGCCCTGTTAGGGTTGGTTTAGGCCTGAAACCAACACGATCAAACTCGGGCACAGATCTGATCAAACTCAAAACCAGACTGAACCGACTCTAACCTGTAAGGGGAATCGGTTTAGGGTCGATTCCTCCCCATCCGAAATCGTAAACTGTAGATTTCGGTCCCGAACCAGCGGTTTCAGTCCTAAATAGCCTTCTAAACCGGCTGTTCCGGTCCTAAATAGCCAATTCAAAAAAAAAGAAAAGAATTTTTACGTACCATTAGGGAGGAGGTTGTGCATCCTCACCCCCCCCCCCCCCCCCCCGGAATCATAAACTGTCAATTTTAGTTTCGAACCAGCGGTTTCAAACCTAATCAGACTTCTAAACCGACAGTTCCGGTCCTAAATCGCGAATTTAAAAAAAAGAAAAAATTTTTTACGTATCGATAAGATGGAGGTTGTGAATTCGGCCCCCCAAATTAAAGTTTTGAAATTAAAGTTGTCATTGCATCTGTCCTAACAAGATTTTTTCTCCAAATTAAAGTTTTCATTACATCTCCCTCGAACTTTACACATCCAGCAGTAGGCACTTTCAAAACTCCCAACTTTCTTTTTCTACAATTGGATAATTCAGTTTCAAAGCTAATAAACTCACTATCGTCAAAAACACAATCATTGATTCCCTTTAAGGATAAACCATATTCCCAGCCTTCACATTCAAGCCATTTCTCTCTACCTGCAGGTTTAAATGCAAAAACATATAAATCACACAATCGATT
>CATIWK010211034.1:0-16814 GCA_949634005.1 Mallotus japonicus
TAATTGGAGAATCACTATGGGTTTCTGCAATAAACAAGAATTAATCTCCTAAAGCACAAAAAATCAATTCTAAAAGGTCATTGAATGCATTTGTGAATCATATAAAATGCAAGTAAATGAGGAAAAATAAACACATAAACATTAACGCTAACACAGGTATTAAAAGCAATCATTCATGGAAAATCAAGAATGTTCAGGGCCTAAACCTTCACAAACATTATGCAGAAAGTACCAAAAAAAGAACTCAGAATAGGGTTGTTCATCGCCCTGTTAGAGTGGCGATCGCCTCTGTCATGAGGCGATGGCCTCATGGCCATCAAAGAGGCGTCGCCTGATGAATAGGCACAGAGACTCTCAAAACAACAAAAAACTTCAAGCTCAAGCAAGCACGAATCAAGGTACACAAATGACACTTACAACTAAGCTCGGAACTTCAATGAATCACGCTTAGTACATGGTATGACACACTACTTGAGCAACAAATGCAAAATATATCAAGTAAAACAAGACAAATCACATTCTATGTAAGCATACAACAATACTAATGAAAGTATGAAGATTATTACTGAAATGTGAGCTTTTTCAAAGTGATTTGCCCTCAGAGATGAGCTTCAAGTGTTGAACTTTGCTTCAATGCAAGATTTACCCCTTCTCTTTCAAGAAAAATGACACTTTGGAGCTTGATTTCCCTTTCTTTTGCTCAAGAACATTTCCTCTTCCCTTAAGAGTCATCCTTCTCTCCTCCAGCCATACTTCTCGCTTTTTCTTTCTCCTAAATGGTTGCTTCCTTCTCTCTTAATGGCCTCTCTCCTCTCTTAACCACACCCATGCTTGATGGGACACCCACTTTTCTCTTCCCATCCTCATTTCTCTTCTCCCTAGGCCTCCTTTTGCCTCCAAATTCAGCCATTTACATCCAAAAATGCAGAGAGGTAAGGTGTGGTTCCCACCAGGTAGCTGCCACAGTCACTTCTGCATTCAATGCAGAAGTAAGTGGCCGACACAAAAGCGTCGCCTCTACGATGAGGCGATCGCCTCTGTGCAGAGGCGTCACCTCTTTGGCCCGGCCCTACATTGGGCTTTGACGGGCCGAGGCTAGTTGGACTGTTTCGGACGGGTTATAAACCTGGTTTGGGCTTCTAAACTCCTAAGTCCATTCCTTTGAAAGGTTCGGGCTCTTCTCTTGCACTCAAGCTTTGCGGTTCTCATCATTGGGCTTGATTGCGGACCGGCTAAACCGAGCGTTCCCGGTTTGTCTCCTATCACGGACCGACTGAACCAGGTGTCTACAAATAGTAATGTGATTTAATTTTTTAATAGGTATTATGTACAAAAAGTATTGTGGTTTAATTTTTTTTATCAATTCCTAAATTGTGATTTGTTCTATATCAAGTTGATACCTTTGTTTCACATCATTAGTAAGTGGTAAATCATCTAACGCTGTTAAAAATGATATCGTGACAAAGGATACTTTGGTCATATTATTTTTTTAAAAATACATAAAGGAATGTTTTTGTAGTTTCATTTTCTGACTTGTAATTTTTTAGGACAAATCAGTACCCCCATCTACAATAACAAAAATAATAAATTAACATATTTAATTATAAATAATAATATGTAAAATATTTTATCAATGATTTCTTAATGATTTAATCAAATTTTTTTTTTTATAATTTTCATAACATTTTATAAGAATATAATTTTCTTATATATAAGTATGTGTGAAAATTAAAAAAAAATTATATTTTTATAATTTGTGAGAAATTTGATTAAACCGTTAAGAAATTATTATATTGACCACACATTTCCACCTAGCATCAAGGATCTGCAATAGTTCTGATCTATTTCTGACCTGACCATTCAAATCAAAGCTACTTCAGTAATAGATATCCAGGATTTTTCCCAGTAATACGCTCTAGGGAGTCTCTTGATAACTTCCAGGACATCCGTTAGCATCTAGTAGCACTAATAACATTGTTCTTTTACAACAATAACAAAAATTTGAGTCAATCGTATTACTTTTTCTCTGTTACATGTAGATAATTACAACCCTATACTAATCCAGTATTTTATTAGGTGTTAGGGGTAACACTGCACATTACACCCCACAGTGATACAGCCCATCTTAAAAAAGCCGAGGCAAAAAAGGAATTGGGAGCAAAAGAATGAAAATAAAAAATAAAAAGCCATAAGCACAAACTATATACCTGCAGTCTGGTTGAAGTTTTCCAACGAAATAACAGCACCAGATCTGCCCTCATTTGACACTCGTGAATGCGATAAAAATATGTAAATGACCCAAAAGTGGAGGCATACAAGATAAACCAATGACCACAGTTTTGCTGCTGGATTTCTCCTCACAAACACTGCACCTGCCATGAAAATTGCATCCAATTGCTGAAGCAATGACCCCAAGTGTTTCTTTCCCGAACGAATTTTGTCTTCAAATAAAGGCCTAAACTTTGACTCAGGCATCTCCTGTGTTCCTGATTCCAGATCCCTTGGATTTGACTCGTTTTCGTCAAGCAACCTTGAAACGGCCTGTAGATTCAATGCATAGCATATAGATCCCATCACCATATTCCATTGGTAGTCTTTTTGATTTTTCAAATTTCAGTCATTGACAATTGATTCTAGGATAAAGAAACGTACCTCAATTCTCAACAAAAGAGTTGCCTTCTCTGAGGACAATGCCTCAACCTGAACCAATAGGCAGAGGCAAAAATTTTATTATTGCAAAAAGCATTGCCAATATTTCTTGAAAAAGGATATCATGACTTGAAATGACAAATTGCAAAGTGCATGGTTACTGCTAATTTTTGCTATTAGTATAATTGAAATTTAAAGACATTTTTGTAATGTTGCCTTCACATTCATTACTGAAATATTTCAATTGCCAACTCTGTCCAAAATGTAATGTTCTCGATTCATGACCAAATGATACACACTTTCCCCAACATATGATTGTTTTAGCTATTATAAGTCAGCTTGGTAGTTCTATTAAAAGGAAGAATAACTAAATATTCATCTCTCAAGTCTCGAGGCCTTGATACATAGGCGTGGCCACAATTTGTGAACCGGCCGGTTCGGAAGGGTGGAACTGGACCGGAACTGGCCCCCTGCCCAACCCCAGTTCGTGGTTCGGTTTGACTGGTTCTGGTTCATGGTTCCACAAGGGGTGGAACTGGACCAAAACTGGCCCCCTGCCCGACCCCAGTTCACAGTTCGGTTTTGACTGGTTCCGGTTCATGGTTCCCGCTTGGCCAACCGTTATGATTTTTTAAAAAAGTTTTCCAGTTCCATTAGAGAGGAATCGGTCCTGAATTGGCCCCCCTAGTTCTGGGCCGGATTGAGGCCAGATCCGGTCCCGGGTTTGACCAGGCCAGCTACCGTCCAATTTCAGGCTCAAACCGGCCATGGCCAGGCCTATTGATAAATAAATAAATAAAAATAATATTAAAAAAATTACAAAATTTTGATACAGAACCCAAATAATAATGTTATTTATAAGAAGATGAAGGAATTGCGCTTCAGTCTCATACAACTCTCCTCACCCATAGTAGTTGGAAATTTGGAAATCCAAATAAAAGCAGTAAACATATTTTTGCTCCCTTCTGAATTGTTTCAAGGCCAATTCAAATCCATTTTCCCCATGAAAAAGGAGTATTATTTTCCTCTATCGCTTGAGAGGCATATTGGACCTTGAACAATACAAGGTGAGTACCCCATCCATCCATAGTTGCCAAATTAAGAATCAAAATCCACATTTTGTGAATTGTGATCCAGAATAGAATCATAGTCATGTTCTTTAAAATTAATTAAATCTAATACATATCTAATATAAACACAATATACATTTGAATAAATACTTGAAATAATATCACACAGGAACATGATTAAATATAATTAAAATTAGCATTTATATCATGGAGGCATAATAAAAGATTATAAACAACGATATAGATGTCTTAGAAAATGTTATGCATGCATAAGAATCTTGCATTCAAGTTTTAGCATAGAAGAAGACAGAATAATATAAAAACATAGCACTATAGAAGGTAAATGAATGACTGAAACTCTATAAAGAGCTAGAATAATATAAAAAGATACTCCCATTAACAAAAGTAGAATCATATAGACAACACAAAAATTCCACTCGAGTTTCTGCAAAAGGAAACCAGGAATAGAGAAGTGGAAGACGGAAACAATATAAAAAATTTGTTTAAGAGGGTCGCTCACAACTTAAAAATCTCCTGATCCCACCACCCCACAAGGATTTGAACCCTTAATGTCTAGGAGTTGACTGAATCCTAACACATTGCCATGATTGCTGGTTCAATATCATAGATATTTTTAAAAATAAAATAATAGGTCAATGATTTACACACTCCATACAAGTCGAGGCACTGAAAATAATTGAATTTGAAAATTTCTAGGCACGAGTTTGGCAATGAAAGAAAGCATAAGCTATAAATTAAAAGAAGAAAAATAGTTTGAAAGCTGAAAATTCTAGGCTCAAGAGTATAAAGACATCTGCCCCTTCTTTGAAGTCTATAGTTAATTTTTCCCTTGTAAGAGCGTCATTTTGATGTGAAATTTACTCCGTTTTGGAGTTATAGCTTGGAGATGGCCTAGAACTAAGGAAACACCATTTGCTTCCTCAAGCACTCACATGAACAACATTTTTTACATGGTCGACTCCGTATGAAACATAGATGCAAGATGTAAGACATCCCAGTTTAATATACAGTTGCATAACATAAGAAAACATGAAATAAAGCATCCTTATATTACTGAAGGTAGCATGATTGGGTAAGATGTCGTAACACACACCTGGGCTTGTTTCTGAATCAAATGGTCAGTCAACTGAGCAAGCCTCCGCTTAAGCTCAGTTTCAACTTCTGTCGGATCCTCTATATCCTTCCTTATCATTTCGATATTTTCTTCCAGTTTCTTTGCCTAAAAACAGATAAAGTAAACCTAGTAAAGATGAGTAACACAAATAGAAAACACATCCACTGGTTTTACCTAAATGTAATAAGAAAATAATTCAAATATATGCTCAACATGATTAACTTAGCTATATAATCAGCCTTCAGGAGGCAGCCTAAACTTTTTTTTTTTAAGAAATATTAACTCTGTCGTTAACTATCACAGTTATCCAGCTGAGTCCATAAATGAAATGAGGGTACAAATCCAAAAAACTAATCATGATCATCATATCTCAATATCTCCAAAAGATATGATGCAATATAATCCCTTTCACTTTTGGCTTTTCTCCCACTGGTATACTATTAAGCCAGGCGCAGAGTTCTCAAATTCATCTAAAGCATGCCATTTCGTCTTTGCATCAGCTAAAACTCTTGGATAGGGTAAAGCCTCCCTTTTGTAGATCTAAAAAATGCTGAAGTTCAATAAAGCATTAGCTATTTAAATTCTGCTTTCTTTTTCTTTTATTTTTCCCTTTTTCTTATGAGGTCAGATATTCAAGGATGCTTAAATAGACAGAATAGAATTTTTCATTCATTAGTAGGCCTCAGCAATAATCAACCAAAATACTTAATCCAATTGTATCTTAAAGGTTATTTTATTTTAAAATTTGCCTTTACAACAACAGATTCTATTTCTTTTTTTAATTGCAATTAATTTACAGTTGAAAATAGTCCTACCTCTAAACCTAACTCTTGGTTGACATATCTAGCAAATTTATGTTGAAAATATTGACCAAAATGATAAAAAGTGGAGCACTCCTCATTGATAAAAGCTGCACTGAGTGCATCAGTCAACATCAAGACCAGTTCCTCACCAAATTATTTTATGTTCTTTATCTTTCTTACAGAGGCTTCAACTGTCTATGAAACTGAAAAAATATGATATCTATTATTATCTGCTTTCCTTGACTCATGCACAGAGTCAAACTTACAAAAACTTTTTGAGTTCAAAATTCAAACTATATACTTTTAAATACTAGCACAAATCAACCCATATGATTCTGGAAACTAATACTCAAATGTGTAAATCTTAAAGCGTCCAAGGAAGCATCACATATATATAGGTGGACCTCACAAATATCTTACAGCAAGTTAACGTTTACAGAATTACAACACATGTGGAAACTTCAAAGCTAACCTTATCTTCCAAAATAGCAATTTTATCAGTTAAATGAGAGTGCTCTGCTTCAAGTATCTGTCGTTCAAATTCAACTCCTTTAGAAGGTGCAGCCTACAAATATTCAAATCAAATTCATCAGGAAATGGCTAAGAAAAAACTGTTTGCTTGGAAGGGCTTTAGCAGAGCAAAAACCCACTATAAGGGCTGTACTGCTATTTACACCCCAGTTTGTGCATCAAGATTATCACACGTAAAACATAACTCACCTGGTTTAGATATGTTCCAGTTTGATGAACCTTGAAGATCTTCCTCCTGAGTTCTACAAGAAGAAACCAAGTTTCACCGACTCAATTCACAAGCTGTATAAGAATGATAAATACAATCGTAACATCAAATCAACCTTAGGCCTTTAAGTTGATATTCGGTTGCATGAAACTTTTTATGGAAGTTGCAAACTGATCTATGAATGTTATTAAATTATGGCATGACTATCATATATGGCTGACCAGGGTCATTGGTCTATTACATATGCATCCTGAATTCTCAAGCCTCTAATTAGATTTTATTCAAAGTTCCTAATTCCTATCACAGAAAAGGGGTAAAAAGAAATAAAAGAAGGCAAAGCATGGGTGAAAGTTCTTTAGGAGGTGTTTAGTTTGGAAAAAATCTATTTGTTCACAGGCATTTTTATCAGAATTGTATCTCTATATTGCTAGTAAAATAAACATGAACCACAAACAGATATAGCCTTCCCCCACCTGGTGCAGGGTGCAAGGCTGTTTCCACATCTCAAACAAGTCACCAGAGGAGCAACTTCAGTAGTTGTGACAAGGCTTCCCCTCACAAATTTGTGGCTTGTTGTAGAAACAATTATTTAAATTTTAATATGGTGGCAAGGTTTATAAGGTGAGAAATTGTCTTCATTCCCAATTGTGTATCCCAAAAATGAAAAATAGTTAAAAAAAAATTACAAACAACAGAGGCTTTAAAAAAAATATACCTCGAGATAACTATAATATAGAAAAGGCATCTTAGGAAGGTAGAACGTACAAATAAACAGAGAAGTACATAACTATATCATAACATCGACAAAAAGGACTAATCAATAATCATAATATTTAACTTCAACATAATCCAATTTATACATCAAAGTCCTAGATCATAATTTTAATATGAAAACCTAAGCATATTATTACATATATTAAACTCATATACACATATATTACCTCGCATAAATTTGAACCAAGTAACCAAGAGTGGGCATGTCTCGTTTAATCAGAGCACACAAACAAATGAGGATGAGTTTTGAGGGAAATCAACAATGCCTTTGCGGCATGAGGACTGACACTGATTTATCTGGCTAAACAAAATCTTTTGATTGCTAAAGGGTACCATATTACTATGCGTAAATTACAATTTTCCATTCATCAAGCAATCTGAGCTCTTTTGGTTATTCATTCTGGCAAAGATAATTTCATCTTTTTTCATCATTTGCTTTATTTGTATTTTGGTTCTTATTTAAAATTTTCTTAAAGATATATCTATTCATATATTCTACAGTGGAATTCATTTGATGCAGGACTGCAGGAGTCATAATTTTCTTGTGTCAATCATAATTTTCTTGTTTCAAGGTTTTTCGGACACCTAGCTTAGACAATCTCAATAAAAATAAGTCATTTAAAGTCATATTCTTGTACTCTTTCAATAGTATGATATCCACACTAATAAAGCAGCAAATTCATGTGCAACACATGCAGAAATAACCAGCTCAACATAAATAGACCATATTCAATTTCTTTTATAAAGCCTCACCTATCATCTCTATAACAGGCTAATATAGTTTCAAAACAAATTATATTAAAAAAAAAAAAAAAGCCATTCATTCAAATAACTGAACCAAAATCAGGATAGCAAACCTTCATGAGTGACTTCTTTCAGCTCAAATTGTCGTCGAAGTTCTGCAACCCGATTACTCTGGTCCACAAGAAATGCAAAAATAAAATATACACACACAAAGACTGTATGTATGTATGTATGTATGTATGCATGTGCGTATGTATGTACATACGCATGTTACGTATGCACGTACGTACGTATGTATGTACTACGTATGCACGTACGTGCATATGTATGTATTACGTATGCACTACATATGCATGTATGTATGTAGTACGTGTGCACTACGTACACACTACATACGTACTCGTATTAACTGATGCATGCATGTAAACACACAAAATCAAGTGTAAATCAAAAACTAGAAAGCCAAAGTGGAGGAGGACAGGACTGGTTCCCTTCCACAAAATAGCACCTTAGTGGCTTGGCAAGACTAGGAATATTCACATCACAATGGCTTTGCAGCTAAATATACCATCAATTAGAAAAATCCATTCCTATAAGATTACTACAGAATTACATTAATCCATAAGACCTTTGATTCACATAAAAAAGAAAAGAACAATTTCATTGCTAATACAATGTTTGGGCATGTGTCTGCAGCAAATGGAGGTGGTACAAGATTTGCAAAAGCAATAAAGATTGGTATAAATTTGTAAATAACCAATATTTTACACTCGATCACTATGTCTTTTCTGCTACTGTCACTCCAAAATATGAAAGCAATTGAACAAGGAACAATCATCCAAAATGAATCAGATTCATTATACCTCCATTTCGAGATTCTTCTGTGCAGTGGCAAGGGACCTTGCAAGATCAGCATTTGCAGTCTGAAATTAAGTTTATATTAAGAAGCAAATATATTCATTTAATAAAATGGAATTTGTTGATAAAGAAAGAATAGCAGTCCATATAAATTAAGGAAACAGTATGAAATGCATATTATACCTCCAGTTTTGCCAAGCGAGGAAGGGCTTCCATTCTAGTATTGTTATGTTTCTGCTTTTCCAACTCAACTGCTTCCATTGTTTCCATCATGGTTGCCTGCAGCTCTGAAGCCTGGTAGGGGACAAAAGTAAGATTAATTGCAGATTAAGGCTTCAAAGAAAAAAAAATTGATAAGAGATAAAATTTTTATCAAAGAAATCTGTGTTTGAAAAATTAAAACTAGAAAGCATGAGTGGTGCTTCAAGATGCAAATATTAGTAAACTATCCACAATGCTCTTTTTTTTTTTGAACATCTCCTATGATGCTGAGTACATGAGAAAATTAAAGTTTATCGCTGTTTGAAGTGTGTTTATTTTCAAATATATGAAAACTGCACCTTACACATAAGGTCAAGTCAGGCAGTTGGGTAATGCTGAACTCCCATGAAAGCACAACCCATATCAACCTGGCCTATAATTCAGCCCACCTAACATAATTTCAAAAAAAAAAAAAAAAAACACTTTGGTTTTGTATAGAGACAGATGCGATCTTTTAAGGGACCAGAATAACCGGCCCGATATTTTTAATTCTTAGAGGCTTGGGTTGATTTTCCAATAGTGTAGATCTAGGTAAGAATTAAGTTGAACAATCTCCCACCATATCTTTCTCCACTAGGGTTCCACAAAAGCTTTAATAAAAATAAGAACTACATCAACTAGTAAAAAAAATTAAAATTTAAAAAAGCATAAGATATTTCAATATTTCCACATGATAAAAATTATTGTTTATTGTAATATTGCATGAAATGTAAACATCAAATATGTTTCTGTTAAATCAAATTAACATATAAATGGCCTAATAGTTTCTCCAATAAACCACTGACAACAAACATAGCAGAAGAGTAAAAGTTTATCCCATTTTCTAGGTAAAAGTGAATGGTTCTTAATTTTGTTCACTCTAGCATGTGACTCAAGGCCAGAACAGAATCAGCTGTAAATGTTCAACTACACAACCTACCCTTCCAAAGTGTCATCAGGCAGTGCTCAGTTCATCCAACTTACAGTTCTACATTTCAATTTCACAATAACTTCCCTTGTAGAAATCTCTTTCCTTCCCTCCCTCCCTCATGCTAACAACTCAACTAGAATTGAAAACCAGTGACTTAAATGCTTAAATTTATAGAAAACCAGTAGTGAAATAGAACAGTACAGAAAAGAGTCCATAACTCCTTTGTAAGTGCATGAGAACATTAAACTGCCACTTGAACCACAACATGCAAATGTAATCAAATGATTGAACTAGGCTTAACACATCATCACCCATTTTGCAATCCCACGTAAGAAACCTGCTCATACCCAAATTCTGGGATTTTTACAGGCTGCAATGTAAAAGGATGAGTTGTGCCATATAGCACCGCTGATTTAAATGAAATACTTCATGAATATGTTCAATGAGAAAGAAAAAAGAATTTTGACCTAACACTTTTATAGATGATTACAAAAACTAAATAAAACAATTTAAAATAACCAATGAACACTATTTGTATTTTATCCTGTGAAATGCTCTTATAAAGAATAGAGTTTCTAAAATTATTATTTTCTAAAACGAAATAATATTCATTTTTCCATTTGATGTTATTAAGATATTGTTTCCTGCTCATGCAGACTTGCCTCCTCTCCAAAATATGTATTCTTTTGAACAAGGATTATTGTTTTAGAAGACTAAGAAATGACAAAGTAAACACTTCATACAGTTTGCCAAGCACAAATAAAAAGAAAAAACATATATAACAGACAGGCTATACATTCTCTCTTTTCTTGGTAAACACAAGGAATTCTTATTTTTGTCCAATTTAGGATCTAGTTTATAAACTACAACTGCATTTGCAGTTCCATGTCATTAAATGCATGAAATATACCATATTGGTTTTTTGTTTCTAGGATTGGAGATTGTTTTTGGCTCATAGTCATCGGCATAACTAAAGAAAAAACAATTCACTATGTTTACTTTTTCTAGTCAGAATGCAATATGGTCTCAATTAAAGGAACAAGAAACAGAAAAACAAAAATTAAAGAAGAAAAAAAAAACTGAAAGAAGATGTTACCTCCTGTACTTGCTGTTTTGCTCGTTCTTCAAGTATTTTCTCCAAGCTCTGTTTCTCTCCTTCTAATCTGGCAACCATATTCTCCCTCTCTTTGATCACTTCCACAGCTTTAGCTGCCGCTTTGTCAGCCAAAATCTTCTCCCTCATCTCCCTCTCTCTTTCATTATCAGAGTCAGATGTTGAACCTGAATCACTGTCTGTATCAGACTCCCCATCACTTGTTGAAGAGTCTTCCTTCAAATTATCAGAGACAGAATTTCTTGATGCAGCAACAGACTGACGCTTCTTCTTCACAGTATTTCTCAGTCTATTGTAAACATTGCCAACTTCCTTCTTTACATCAGCAACCCTATCAACTTTCTTTGACACTGATGACATTTCCAAGGAGTTACTCTTATTTCCCATTTGCAAAAGATCTTCTCCAGACATGTCTCTTTTACCTTTCTCAATTCCTTTTTCAGTCTGTTCTTCCACTAGATTGACACCAACATCCTCATTGTTCATATCTATCTTTTCCAAAATCTTACCATCAGTCACCGATTCAACAGTGGACGACCTGGCAGAAGAGCTAGACTCGTTCCCATCACTTAATTTCCCATTCAACTTATTTCCCAATGCAGTTACCATTCTCTTGTTAGACTTAATAACATCTCCACCATTCTTTACATTGTTCTTTAAATTCATCCCAGAACCAGAACCGGAACCCCCCTCCTTTCTAAAATCCTTCCTAAACCCACGAATCATAGATGACCCATTACTACGATTCAATGAAGATGAACGTGTAACTTGACTAGGACTACTAAGTAACTCAGTCCAATCACTATCAGTAAGCGCAGACTGAGGTTTGGGTACATTTGCAATATCCTTGTCCACACCAATGCTATTATTATTACTACTACCACTACCACTAGAACTAGTCATAATACCATTATTATCACTAACACTGTTAAGAGTTGGATCAGTATTCAATTTCCCAAGATATTCAACGTTGTAACTATTATTAATATTTGCATGTGAAGTTGATTTCTTTTTCAACTGATCCTTCAAAGGCACAGTCTTATCTGCTTTTGTAGGGACATCGAATTTTTGATCCTCAGATACAGATGACAATTCATTCTTCTTCAGTGACTCTGCCGCTTGCTGATCGATCTGAACCGTCCATCACCATCACCATTATAATCAACAATTCAATTTCAATTACCACAACATAAAATTTACCTAAAAAACAGAGAAATCGAAATTCGAAAAGCAAAAAAAGTTAAAATTGGAGATGAAACTTACTTGTTCAAAGAAGGTTTCGGCGACTTTGAGTTTTGAAGAGATCCAATTCGCCATTTTTGAGTTTCAATTGAAGATCTATAATTAAATTAAGTGATACGCATACGGTGCATTTTAGCAGAAACTCGCAAGAGATCGAGTTCTTGCAGAGAATGGGTAGTGAGGAAGGGGAAGAAGAAGGTAGATTGCGAATGTCAATGTGACAGGCGTGTGAGAAATTGATGAGTGTTTTTGTCTGAGTGGGAGATTACTATTTGTCATTGGCGAAGAAAATGTCACAGGTTTTATCTTTGTTGGATTTGCTGTCCATTATACATAAGCGAAACTAGATAATCAACCCGAAAATAAATACAATAATAATGTAGATAAATTTTTTCATGTAGCATTTTTTTTTTTAAATTACAATTGTCATTTTTAAGCATATAATTGTTCTCAATAAACATATAAATGACACAGAGCATTGTTCAATTATGTCCACGATGATTGACAACTATTTGCTTGAATCCTCGCTCCTGAAAAATAAGTAGATAAAATTTTAGGAAAAAAATAAAAGTTATAAGTTTTTTTTTTTTTTGATCTAAGGTTGTAAGTTGTAAGTAAAAAAAAAAAGAAAAAGTTTTAACATCATCTCATTGACAAAATTAAATAGCAAAACATAACCTTGTTTTCTTCAAAGAGATTCTTCGGGGAATAAATCAACAACTTGACCAATTGACATGGTTGTTATGGGAAGTTCAACTTTCTCAGATTTTTTGGTCTTAGAAACATCTTTGGATGAACTGCTTTCTCCAAAATCAATAACCCTTATTGCGGTCCTTGACACATTGTCAATTAAAGGGTTATGAAGCAATATGGAGCTAGATGGACCTAATTTGTTTTTTTCATTCATTTATTGATTGGAGCTATCAATTTGCTTAAAAATATGAACAACCTTAAAAGAAAGATTGTATGGATTATGGATCCTCAATTTTGTTGCTTATGACAACTTGAAAAACTCGTTCCATGCCATAAATTCTTGTCATCAGAGGTGGACAGTAAAACCGATCTTTGTAGCTATTAGCTAAGGTGCTTGCTGGCAAGCCAATTAAATCAGCAGCAAGTCGTCCGAAAAAGAAGCCGAACCTGTCTCATCTTCGACAACAGTATTTAATTTGTACCTAAACGAAAAAAGTAGAAAATAAATTAATAAAATAAATAAAATCCAATGACAAACATTAATATGTATCTCAATGTTTAACTGAATATTAGGAAATTATTGAAAAATATTAATATGTATTACCAATGAATTGGAGGATCGTACAAAACACTACAATTGTTACACCATGATTGGTCATTGTAAATTTGGACACGGCTCCTACATTGAGGGCATGCTCTGTACCACCAACCAGCAACATGCTTAACATATTTTATAACCACTTTGCATGTGAATTTAACATCCTGCAAATATTTATAATTGAGAAAGGAAAGTCTTAGATTATTTAAAATAATTTTTATGTTATATTTTATGTAAGACAATAAGGATGCTCACCTTATCACTATGAACATCTAAAGATAGCAACTCAACTATTGTTTTCCTATTGACATCCTTATTAGATTCTATATCTCGAGATGATTGAGATGAGGATGTAATTTTTATAATTTTTTTGTTGGAATCCTTGACACTAGAAAATGACAAATGATTAATGTCAATAATTTTCATGGAAAAATAATTTAAAGAAAACAAAAATAATATTTTCATGGAAAAATATTATCGGTGGTAGGCTAATCATCAAAAACTCTAAATGCAATAACACTTTTTTGTAATAACCAATCATTATAAATCTAATAACATGTAATGTCCATGTATAAATGATTTTACTAATGGTCACTCCAAATATCACTACACACTACAAAAGAATTGACCTATAACCACACTTTTTTCTTTTATGGAAAATGGAATTCATTACTGACGGGAATCAAAAGATAAAGCAATACAAATGAAAGGAGGTGGCGTAGAAGACCACTCCTTAAAGCCAGACATAGAACCTATAGCTTATGCCAACAAGCGAGCCACAGAATTCGCCGATCTTCTAATGAAATGCACAACGCATTCCTTCATCTCAAATAAAAGAGATCTACAATCATCTAAAATTAAACCTACAATAGAATTATTAATTTGAGGTGAATGAAGAGCCTAAACCAAAGCAAGAGCATCAGACTCAAAAATCACCTTCTCCACTGACCCGCGTTTCAGCCAACTAAGAGCCTCACGCATACTTAAAGCCTCAGCAAGATCAGGATCTGCAGGACCAAAAGAACTACCATTACCCGCTGCACGAAAGTCACCCTTCTCATTCCTCAAAACCCAGCTGAATCCCACAATGCCTTCTGAAGCAAACACTGCACCATCAGTATTACACATGAGCCACCCAAGAGGAGGGACCTTCCAATGAACTAAGCCCTCATCAGAACTAGGCAAATTATCCCCGGGTACGAAATGTTGAGCTAGCTGCCACTAGTGAAGAAACGAACTAACCATATTCACAAGCTGAACAACAGTTTAACGCTTGTTATTCCAACAAATTTCATTCATGTTTCGCCAAAGTCCTTAAAATACCATACAAGCAACCAAGACTTGATCCAGAGAAGACTGCTGAAAGAGGAGAGCAAACCAGTCTAGCATAGAACATTCAAACGCAACAAGATTAGGCATACTAATTAAACGCCAACACCCTCTAGCAAACGAGCAAGAAATAAAAAGATGGGAAGCCGATTCTTGAGCTGCACCACAAACAAAGCAATTTGAATCAACATCCACCCTGCGCTTTATGAGCTCCTGCTTAGTGGGAAGACACCTACTACAAGCCCGCCATAAGAGGTTTCTAACCTTTGGAGGAAGCTTTAAACTCCAAATTCGTTTCTAGATGTCTGAATTGGAATGAGGCAAAATACTATGAACACCAATATGCAACTGATGGTAAGCACTCTTGACAACATATTGACCACACAGTTACGTCATCCACAACATGATTGCTTAAAGGCAAACTGAGAATTAATGTGACACCTGTTAAGGATGTCTGGTATATATTGTATGCATATGACTAATATATATAACATATCCATTAATGTCTAACTTTAGCTCATAAGTTAGTATATGTAACACATATCAAACACCAAAGTTTACAGTATCAAAGAGTTCTCATCTTTTCTTCTATTATACACATACAATACACAAGCCTTAACACAAAATATGAAAATTTACTAGGCATGTCACAATCTAGAAAAACTGAGGATGACCTTCTGCTGACCCATCTGACACACTGCTAATGCAACTGATGCAATTATTTCTTCAAGACCAACTACAGTTCTTTTAATCCTGAAAAAAAATAATGCAGAGGAGTGAGCCTGCAACTCAGCAAATGAATAACATAACATCCTATGAAACATAACACATTCAAGCATATAATATTAACAATTACTAAACCATTTGATAATTAACTATAAACTTATAACATACACACAATCGTAATAGCATAGTATTTTCTTTTGGACAATAATGAACTTGTGAATTATATGTAAATCAAAGCTTCTTTTCAATTATCCATGGATCCCCACACGCACACAGCCTGCCATAATATTGTATCAAATATATGTATTTTCTTTAAGCCTTTTTACGGCATATCAAGGGGATTTCATGGTGCACACAACATAGCCTCATTCACAAGTATCATTATGTCCTCTTACTCATCCAACCATAATTCTTATATTTATATATACATCAAGAGTTCATTATACTGTCACAGCACTCAACCCATCATCAACTAAATACATCATATAACACTCCATTAAGCAAAATAATGTCTCCATAATAAATAAGAAAACAATGATATACCATATTTCAAAATGGCAAATTCAAAAATATAATAAAAAATACACCAAATATTCCACGTTATTAATATCATAGCCATATTTTCCAGATCAATAGAATTATAAGTCTAGATTAATTTGGAACTGATTTCACATCAATTAGATATGTATAAAAGGAGAAACATAAAAAATAATCTACCATGGTCAAGCTATCAACAAAACTAAGCAACAAAAAGTATAGCCCAATTTGGCCATCAAAACAACAAAATTAAGCTTCCTCTATTTCTATCAATTTTGTAAATAACATCTTAAAGTTTTCATAGAAGCCAATGGCAACCAATTTGGAGTTATAAAACTCCAAATACAACTTAAACAAGTATGCTATTCTCCACTAAACAGGGCACACGAATTCATTCATATATTCAACCTTGTAATTCCACAAATGCTAAGAGAGGAGGGGGGGGGGGGGGGGGAGGTGAATTGGATTTTTAAAGAATATGGGTAATTTTCGTTTTACACCCAAGAGCAACCAAAAATAGAGTAAGAGTTGAATTAAATAAAGGATAAGAGCAAGAAAACACTAAGGATTTATAGAGGTTCAGCCCTCAAAGCCTACTCCTCTCCTCAACCACTTGTTGAGAGTTTTAATCC
>CATIWK010211060.1:0-17345 GCA_949634005.1 Mallotus japonicus
GGGGGATTCAAGTATCTAATGAGCCGGTCCAGTATAACATCAGAGTTTACAGTAACAGTATTATAAGCTGAAGAGGTAGACAGAAGAAGTCAGTTGATCTCAATTTCCTCAAAGAAGAGTTTTTTCATTTCTCTTCTTTTAGTTGTATTAGTTGATTTCAATTTCCTCAAAGAAGAGTTTTTTTCATTTCTCTTCTTCTAGTTGTAGTGTTTTCTTTTTCCTTTTTTTCTTTTTTAATTATTTTTCAATTTTAGTCTTAGATTTTAGGGTTTATACCAAGAAACCATGTCCGGTATTCCTCGATCTTCGAGCGCTCCGTTAAAGAACGGCGGCCTTCCTCCTCAAGAACTCCTCGACGATCTTTGCAGGTCTCAATTTTTTTTTCTAATGCTAATTTCATTTTGTTTTAGTGTAGATGTTAACTTTTTTACTAATTTATTTTTTTCGTATATGATTTTTTTTTTCTTTTATGATGATGATGCAGTCGGTTTGTTTTGAATGTGCCGAAGGAAGATCAACAATCATTTGAGAGAATTCTGTTCCTAGTGGAGTATGCGCATTGGTTTTATGAAGATAATTCAGTTGAAAGAAATCCATCTCTTAAGTCTCTTAATCTCAAAGAATTCACTTCTTTGAGTATCCTTTCAATATATTATTATTGTTCTTGTTGTTGTTGTTATTTATTTGCTAATTCTGTTGCTTATTTTGTTGTTATTAGGATGTAAAACACTTGTAATTGAGTCATGTTTGGTGATTGTTAGGGTTGATGATCTATATCTGTTTTGAACATGTTATTTGTAATAATGTACCAATTTCATTTGCCAGATTTCATTTGACTGCAATTCTTGCAAATTTTTTTCTTTTTTTCTTTTTTTTTTTTATAAATGACTTTCAAATGCCTTTTGTTTTCTTTAAGTTGAAAAAGACATTGCCATGAACAACCTTGGGATTGCTATGAACTTCCTCAAATGATAAATATAGATGTAATAAATAGCATCATGTTCTTGATTCTTTTTGTGTTTATGGTATTATTGCACTAACACTTACTACACTCATAAGATAGTAAGCTGCATTTTGTGTGTTCAATTTATCCTCTATGTTTATGAGATTTTATCTTTTGTGGTTTGTATTTTATTGTGTTATGCTGTTTCCTTAATAGATTGCAGTGTTTAATAGCTGTGATGTTTTGAGACCCTATGTTGCGCACATAGATGACATTTTTAAGGACTTCACTTCTTATAAGGTTCGGGTTCCTGTAACAGGGGCCATAATTTTGGATGAAACTTATGAAAGGGTGAGGATTCCTATTATGAATTAAATTAAAATGCTAGTATTTGGTCCTTGCTTAGTGATGGTAGTTCTTGTGATCATGTTTTGATTTGAATTTTTGTCAGCTAATACCTTTATTTACTATTCTGTACCAGTTTTGGAATTTCATCTTGCAGCATGGCTTATCATTTTCGTCATTATTGTTTGCGCCAGCTACCAATTATTGTGTTGAATGATTAAGTTAAAGAAAAATGATTTTAGAATTGATATTCATACCATTACTTTTAGTTACTAGCTTTTGCTGATGGCTTGCAGTAATTGCTACTAGCTACTAGTTGATGACCATTAATTGGTTAGTGAACTGAACCATCAGCAATTATTCTATAGTAAAAGTTTACTACTGTTATCAAATGGTTTGATCTAGTGAATTGTTTAGTAAGTTTGTAGTTGGTAATTAATTTTTATAAGGATAACATAGGCTTAGCTGAACTATATATGAATTAAAAAAAAAAAAAAAAAATCCTGATTCTAACAACTAATAAAAAGAGCTACAAGATGGAGCTGGCAGATCAATAGCTTATGAAATTGATCTGATTTTGTATTAGCATTTCAAATGCTTCATACTGATCTGTTTGCATGACTATCTATCATGTACTCGGCTTTTTGTTTTTATGTAGCATGTGAAATTAAATTTGAATTTATCATACTTCAATAAATTATGTGATGATGAAGAAAAAATTGATGCGCCTTTTATAAATTTAGTTTTGTTGGTTTGATTGGCAGTGCTTGCTAGTGAAGGGATGGAAAGGGACAAGCTGGAGTTTTCCACGGGGAAAAAAGAACAAAGATGAGGAAGACCATGCATGTGCCGTCCGAGAAGTAAGCTTGTTTCTTGCATGATATAAGGAATCACTAAAGCATCCCGTGATGATTGTATGTGTAGGATGGTCCATTCTGTTATCTGTTAGCATTTTCATCATTGTTTGTGTACTATTTTGGTGAGCAATTAAACTAATTGGCAAGTTATAAGCATTTTCTTTTTCTTACAAACGAAATGTACAAAGGTTCTACCTGTTGTTAGTGACTTTACGCCAAATGCTCTAACTGAATCCATAAATGCAGATATCCAATAAATGCTATGGTAATAAACGGTTCTGTAAATGCATTTGATATACCCATTCAGGAGAAGGGATGTTGTTGAGATAAGGATGATAAGCCCGGCCAACTGTGCATGTCATTGGGCTTGCATTTCCTAACTGTATTTTATGAACAAAAAGATCTTTCTCTCCAATTTTGAGAGTGCTGAAGAAGGATGAAATACAATGTTTATGCACCCTGGAGACATAATTATATTTTTGGTTTTTCATTTCTTCAATGTGAATAATGACTCCTTCCGGGGTATAAAACCACTCCATTCCTTGAAAGTGTTTGCTTGTACTTAGTAGTTCCTGGTGGCAATGAAAAGGATTTTTAAGCTACCGGTTCAAATGCTGGCTCACTTGTATTCAAAAAAATTTTTTTTTTAGTTGGAGTGGAAGATGTCATTAAAATTTAAGGATTTTCAATCTTGCTTGAATGGTTCTAGAACTCGTTCTAGTTGTTCTAGATTGGGTATTGAAATTATTATTTCATAACATTAATTTATTCACATAGTGGATATTTCAATGCTAACTGGGAATCATTGATGGAGGGGGAAAAAAATTAGGAGGATGCCATCTGTGACTCTCTCTCTCTCTGTGGTGTGCCCGGATATAGCTGTTTATATGTTCTATATGTGAAATGCAGGTCCAGGAGGAAACAGGTTTTGATGTTTCAAATCTCCTCAACAAAGAGGAATACATTGAAGAGATGTTTGGACAGCAAAGGGTGAAGCTTTACATAATTGCTGGTGTGAAGGATGACACTGCCTTTGCACCGCTTACGAAAAAGGAGATCAGTGTATGTTATTCCTTGTTACATGGATGCATATGACTGTCATTTGTGATTTTATTAATTTATTATAAGTTAGTGAGGATTCTGGGTAGAAAACCATTCTAAGGCATGAAAATTTGGATTTAAATCATGTTCATGTAAATAATCTTGCCAATTTTCTCATCTACATCTGAATTTTTAAAATTGATTGTAAAATTTTAACTCTACTGTCTTTTCCAGTTTACCTAACCTCTGAGTTTCTATCAGTTATGGGCAACAACTGTTTATACTTACACTAGTAACAATTGCGCAATTTGCTAAATGCAGTAATGTACATGCAAAGCCTATGACGGTAACTCCACAAGCTAAATTTAGCTTTTTATATATAAATTTTTGCCATGTTAATAAAAAGTATTGAATTTTTGGAGGACAAACCATAGAAGAGTACTATATTGTACTGTCAACACTAAGAGAATTTTTCTTTCAACAATTGATATTGCTGCACAGGCTCCACATGTTTATCATTGGACTCCCTTGCTAAATAGACCACAATAGTTAGCAATATTAGTTGCTAGGCAAAAAAGTGCAAATTGCAAGTTGTTTTTTAATCATGTTTCCATTTGTTTATGTCCAGAATGTGTTGTATTATGCCATGTCCATGTCAGAAAGGTTTGTGTTATATCATGGTTAAATATCTGCAAGTCATTTTGTGTCGATCTCCAAAAATACCATCCTTCTTGATCTTTTAATTTGAATTCGCAAAGCTAGCCAATAGTGTTATGTATGCTTTCATCAATGACAGGGTAGTCTCAATGAATTTTCCATCGCAGAACTACCTTTATTGGAGCAATGGAATGCATCTCTTAGAATTGTAAAATAATTGTATGCTTTCTGTTATCTGCTTGCAGGAAATTGCATGGCATCGCCTTGATGATTTACAGCCAGCAAGTGATGATGTAATATCTCGTGGGATCACTGGCCTCAAGCTTTACATGGTTGCCCCTTTTTTACAGTGAGTTATTACTGGAATATCTTAATCATTTTAAGGAATTAACTCTTTTATCCAGTATATTCAATAACTCTAATATCTATAATTCTATATGCAGGTCATTGAAATTGTGGATTTCAAGGCACCAGCCTACTGTAGCTCCAAGACCTGATCTTCCCCTCAAAGGTTCCAATCTCGTGTTTCCATTGGGATTTTTTAATATCTTGTTCTTGGCATTAGGTTAGTTTTATGTGAATCTTAATGATGGAAGGGTTGGTAATTAACAAACAGTAACCTAACAACTAGAATAATACTTATAGTAGTTAATTTGCAGCAAGAGTGTTTTGCATGTCCAGCCTGTTTATGATGTTGTCAGAAGAGTACATGAGGCCAGGAATGACAGGTCTGCCTCAGTAAATGATGAATATCGCTAGAAGCAACTTTGAAGCATATGAGATGCATTTAGGGTTTCAATTTTAAGACTTCATCTGATAACTTTTCCCTTACCCCAAATGAGTTGCAAATCTATAATCAGACAAGTCCTTCAATTTCAGCCTATAAAGCTTTTGGTTGCGCTTCTTTTCTCATATGTTGTCTTCCCATACCAAAGTGCTAAATTATAGTGATGAATTTCAATTAGATGAGGAGAAAAAATATTGTTTTACTATGGGGAGAAAGAATTGCTTTTGCACACTAAAACTCTGGTCATCTTGTGATACTCTGATGAATCCAATATGTAGTCTTCGTTTCATTAGAATAGTTTACAGCAGCCGTGAAGCTTTTTATAAAAACTCTGATTAGTCTGCTAACTTTTATCTATTTTTGCTGATAAGTTTTTTCCCGATACTGTAAAGGTATATGTGTGTGGAAAGCAAAGAACAGTTCGATAGGGAGTGGCACACAAATAATTGAAGCCCGGTCAACAAAGCCAGCAACCGATAGTCATCCTCCTGATACAGGCCCTGGCAAAAGCTTCAGAAGTTTCAGATTTGACACTGTTGGAATCTTGCAAGCAATGGAAGCTGGATTTTCTGGTTGACATTGAGAATTCTTCTTTGTAAATGCTTACATAGCTGGGTTAGTCTTTCTTCTTTATCGCCAAAGCATTAGTAGTCACTTTGCCAACTAGCTGTACCTGATGTACATCATTTGTTTCAGTAGTCAAGATTTGGGTTTAGTGTATATCCTGTACAGAAGCCCTCTTGTGGCAGAGAGTGTTTTGTCAAGTTTGTCATTGTACATTGCTCTGAACTGGAGATCCCTCTATCACTAAATGCCAAATGACTTATTGTTTGTTGTGTGTCTTTCTGTGGGCCAAGATTCTTATCATTCTGTTTACCACCACTTTCATCGTCTATTCTTAAGTTGTATATTTGTTCTCTTATGGTTTTTATACTTTTAACTGAAATTTAGGGAGAATTGGGATTTACCTCCTATGTTTTGGCTTATTAAAAAATATTTATTCATCCCTGACATTTGCAAAATCGTGTACTATTTCATTCCTACAGAAAGATTAATGAGTGTTAACTGTTGTAAATGTCAGGGATGAATAAATATTTTTTCAAATGTCAGGGATGAAGTAGTGTAATAGGTCAAGATATAAGGGAAAAATAGCAATTATCCCTGAAATTTATCATGCAAAGATATGGGATGTGTGACTTCTGGATTCTGATCTAAACTGGCTGAAACTGGTGATTCTCTGCTCAGCTTCATTTCCTTTGGCTTCACGTCAGTGAAATAATTTCCGCCCTTTAAGCAACTTGCAGGTGTTGCTGTAAATTAGACTGTACACAAGCCATAGGAAGTGAGAAATTCTGGATTCGCTATTCACTTGCAAAGTGTGTTTATATATATATATATATATATATGTGTGTGTGTGTTACACAGTTCACCAGGAAATGGGGTGTTTTGGTTGATTCCGCTGGTGGCTGTACAATAGAAGATTAGAAGTAATAAAGGAATGTAATGTCATGTTTGCAGTTTTCATCTTTGGATAGCTAGGTCACAGCCTTATAGGTATGACAATGTATGTTTTATTCCTGCTCCTTACAATTTTTTATTGTGGGGTTGGGGAATCAGAGTAGTCCAGTATCAACTTTTTAATTACATAAACAACGGTCTAACAGCGAGACTGGTGGTTGTATTATCCTGTCAAGTCTTTTCTTTCTTGTCGTTTTCAGATGGAAATCTATAATTGTATGATATTGTTCTTTTGCTTTATTAACTTGCTAGTCATGGCACTAAGATTGAATTTTGACAGATTCCATTAAGCTGAAAAGCTTGATCATATTTTTCTTCATCACATTTAACGTCAAGGTCCCCAAGCTTATTGCGGTCCATACAAGGGAGGTTGAGCTTGACCGTTAGGTGCAGTAACTTTTCTTTTACTTAATAACTCATGATAAAATTGAGCAGCTGAGTGCTGCATATTCATTAAACTTTTATTATTATATTATCTTGTCAGTTTTGTGAAATTGCATCTGACGTTAAAAAATGAAATATTTGGTATGGTCATGGTGTGAAAGAAAAGCAATGCACCTTTATTCTTGTGGCTTTCCATTGGATTCCCACTATGTTCTTGTGCTATGTGCTCCATTTCTTTTTAGTTTGTTGTCATGAGATTCATGGTGATAATTATTGTATTTTTTTGGTCTATGAAATTTTTTCTTCTCATAACATAAATGAATTTGAAGCCTCTCTTACAATCCAACTTAGATTCAGTGGTGACAGTATATAAAAATGGGCATTGAATGCCATATCCTCCCAATTTTAATAATAGACCTCAAACACATAGTTTATGATAAAATTTTCCATGGTCCACTTTATGCCAAGTAACTCAATCAGGTAAAAATCACTCATTTTTGTCAAATTTAGGAAAAATGTACAAAAACATCCTTAACATTTTGCCCTAATCTCATATCTGCCCCTAATTTTTTTTTTTATACCTTTTTCCGTCAAGTTTATGAAATTAGCAACCAATAAAAATACCCTCATGAACTGAGGTGTGCCCTAACCATGTGCCCTACAAGTTGATAATAAGGGGTACTGTATATGCTTTTTAGGATTCAAAATCAAAAATTGTCCCCCACCTTTGAAAGCAATGTATTCATGTTAAATGATGTATAATAAAGAAGAGTATCAGAAAAATTGATAACGGCTATCTCTTGAATACCTCCAAAGTGGTCCTAACATTGATCCACATTCATTAAATTTTTAAGTATATATGAGTCATAGATTATAATCTCACCATCTTGATTCAAGGGCACCACCCCAAGAAATGGACAACAATTTACTTGGAAACCTCATTGAGTGGAATGAATCATCTTTTGAAAAATACCCATTTGGCTTTGTTCCTATGTTCTCTAGTTTGGATTCTGTATTCCCCATTTAATCAAATGTCAGAATCTCTCTTTTTTCTTTAACTCTCTATTTCTACTTATTTGTCTCAACATTATTCTTGTTTGCTCTGCCATCTTTGGTAGTTTGCTTCTTAATTTTTTTTTCTTTTTGTATTTTTCTTTGTTTCAAAATAAAATATTTGCATTTTCTCAATGAAGCAATAATGAAATTTTCAGACCAAAGTGAATTTTTCATCAAGCTAATAATGTAACTGTTAAATGTCTAGTTCAAGGTACCAATTTCATTTTTTTTTTTTCATTATTTTCTTTTCTAGTACTTGCATATAACTTTTCTCTAAGTCATTCAAGAAATGCATAACATTCATGAGTAGGGTTTCTTACTGATACTCATAAACTCCACCAAGAAAAAAGTGTAAGAATATATATTTATTTAGAAAATTATTAGATAAACTAATATATAAAACAATCCATATATTAAAATTACAAAGTTTAATACATCAATAGTCTCTTAAATTTGACATCTTTTATCAATTTTCACTCAAATTATAAACTGTTAACTTAGACATCTCAACTTGTTAAAATTTATCACCACTTCTAATATTATTTCAAATATTTATATGGTATTATTATAAATTAAAACGAAATTATTAAATATTTAAACTCGTTAAAATGTGTTTTTAAATTATATTTTAAACACTTTGATATGTCAAATTAATGGGACAAACTAACAAAACATGCTAAATTTAAAAGACTGCAATTGTATGAAGCAAAATCAAAATGCACCTCCGTTCAAAAAAAAAAAAAAAATCAAAATGCACCTAACACATGGGAGATATAAAAGGCCTTGCAGTTTCTCTAATATAAAAATCATTTTTCCAATTCATCTGATCATGGGGAGGCTGTGGAGCCAGCCAATGCCCTAAGGGCTTCCAATTCATCCCTTGACATCTATCTTCTTTGCCTATGTTTAAAAGTTAGGTTAGCCAATATACCTAGACACGATTAGCTAGTATCATCTCTAATCTAACTTTTGATTTTCCTTTTTCTTCTAAGAGTGATATACTTGTAAATCTCTGCTATTAATTGGAAATTAATGTTATATTAATTGGAAATATAATCTATTATTTTATATTTAAAAAAATTATCAGTTTCTTACATTTTTATTTTGGGAAACGTATGAAAAAACCATGATGCAGATATGCAATTTTTAACTTTCTTACTTGTGATTTTTTTATTATTTTAGGATTTGTAATTTTTATTATATTACACTTTTTTTTTTACACTGGAGAGGGAGGGGATGGGCGGATTTGAACCGCCCCCTTTTACAAAGATGCCAAGTCCTCTACCACTAAGTTAGTGGGAGGCTGACTTTTTATTATATTACACTTTAATATCCTATTAACTAATATTATTATTTAAAAAAAACTAATATTATTAAAATTTAGTGATGTAATATTAATAAAATATATGATGAAAAATTACATAACCATATGGTAATTTTTTATACTTTTCCTTTTTATTTTAAAAAAAAATTTCCTTTTAGAGTAATGAATGTAAATAATTATTTATAAGTTTAATCTTTTGATTTTCTTTTTTTTTCAAGAAACTATGTTTTTTTTTTCTTTTTAACAACTATTACATATATAGGTTGAAGGGGAGATCAAAACCTCCAACCTCTAGAGTATGCCAAGCTCCATAGCTATGGGGAGTACCATCCCAGCCAGAAGGGAGCTGGCTAAGAATCAGTGTTCTTAACCAACAAAAGAATGGGACAATGGATTGTTTGGCAACCGACCAAAGCAAAAACAAGAAGCTATAATGGAAGTGAAAATGAAAAATAAATCATTCTGAAAACGACAATTCCCATTTCCCCATTTCTTTATTTCCTTACAATCTCATCCTTTACGCAAGAAATTGCGGCTCCTATAGTCGGTGGTGAGTCACCCACTATTGTCACTCTTCGATGATTGAAAAAATTGGGCAACGTGGCATGAACCCATTGCTTGGGTGACTCGCCGAATTCGTCGACAGTCGGCGGTTTGTCAATTTTCACCGACAAAAGTTTTATGTGTATCCGGACAAAAAATAACATTCTATAAGATTACTTTTTTTTTTTTTGGAAAATTATAAGATTACATTATTAATTAAAAAAATTTATCCATTTAAAAAGTTCACAAATTTTTATATTCTTTTATCTTATTAATAACATATTAGTTTTAACCAATCAAGATTAGTGTGAGTGATTCGGCGCTCTCATCCCTCAAGTGATATCAGAGGTTTGAACCCCTCTCATGTATAGAAATGTTTTGATTGGGAGCACTTTACCCCTTCGTGGGCCGATTCGGTGTAAACGGAATTTAGTTTAGATGTGGTACGGGCTTAAAGATGCATCCCATAGTTGGGACCCATACAGAAAATCTCGTGGGCATAAAAAAATAACATAGTAGTTTTTTATTTATATCAAAAATTAAATAATCAAATAATAATAATAATTTTTATAATACTCAAAAGTGATAAATTCGATCTTGATTTTTGAGTGTCGTATTAAGTGATTTTCCTCTTAAATAAAAATATTTTTCATAAAAATGATAAAAGAATTTCTTATAATATTTGAAAATATACAAATGATAGTAAATGGTTTATTAAAAATTTCACCAATTATGGAGATTGAATAATAAAATGGCAAAAATTCCTTCCATTTTACTCATTTGTCCAAAAAAAATTTTTACTTTTATTATATTTTGCTTTCAGTTATTCTATGTTATTAATTAATTGAATTCTTTAAGTTACCAACATTATCATTTCTTCTTATTTGATATTTTTTAAAGATAAAATCTTCGTGGTTTTCATGTAAAAATAAAGACAAAATCCTAGATTTTGACAGTCAATTATAATTGTTTTTATGTCAAAGAAGGAAGGAAAATGCAATAATTTTGTTCCTAGTTCTTTTAGTGTAGAGCGTAGTACTTTGCCACTACTAATTATTGCCATTATAATTATTTATTTTTAATTATTTTTTTATCAATTACAATTCTCAGTGTGTTATTTTGTTAATAGGAAAGGAAGGAATTTTTTTTTATGCAATTTGTGGTGGAGGAATTTCTCGTATATCAGCTTTTTAAACTATTAACAGCTAATAAAATATAAAGAATTTTAATTTTTTTTAAATCTTTTCCAAATACCATACAAAGATAAAAAGATAACAATCCTTATACACCAAAAATTTTATAGGGATTTTGCCACAGAAAGACTAAACTAATAATATCAAACCATCTAAACTTCACTCATGTACTATTAGGTTAGGGATAAATACAAAAAGTACTATGTGGTCCGGTGCTTTTTCACTTATGGATCTGTGGTTTTTTTTTTTTTTTGTGACATTTCAGTACCTTATGATATTTGTCGTTAGGAAATATAGGTCAAATTCACTAACATCGTTAACTATAATGACGTGGATGTCAACATGCTGACATGGATGTCCACGTGAATGCCAACGTGTTGACATGGATGTCAATGTGTTGATGTGGATGCCGATATCAACATTCACATTATGATTATCACAATTAATAGTGTTAGTAAATTTTGACCTAAATTTGCTAACGGCAAATATTACATAGCATTAAAGTGTCACGAAAAAATTATAGACCCATAAGTGAAAAAAACGCTAAATCACATTATGCATTTTTGTACTTATTCTTAAGTTTTAAATTATTCACTTATGTGCTATTGTTGTCTTTTTATCTTTCTATAGCACTTGCGAGATTTTAAAAGGTTAAAACTCTTTTTTTATTATAGTGGCTTAAAAAGTTGAAGTATAAGAAATTCTTTAATATAAGTTGTATAAAATAATTGTCCTTCATATAATTTGAATAGACCAACATATTTATCCACGAGTAAAATTTACAGGATTTCAAAAGAATTTAAGGGTGAATTACAAAATAATAAATCCCATGAATATTGAAGGAAAGTTTCAAACTCCAAACTTCTTGCTTGATGAGGTAAATGTCTCACCACCTCACTCATTTCATATGATTAGGTGAGACTATTTACCTTTAATTGTCTTTAAGATTTTTATTTATCGATAATGGCAAATCTCAAACCTAATACCTATCTGATTTCGATGAGGGCTTGGGGTTTTGACTCGAGCATCTTTTTTTTTTTTTTTTGACTCGAGCATCTTCAAGATTAGTGTTTTTTTCTTTTTTTTTTTTTGGGAAAATCCTTCAAAATTAGTTATAGCAACATGTTTTGTTTTCCTCTATAATTTTATAATATAAAATTCCCATATCCATGCATTTTATTATATGCTCCGAGGAATGAGCTTATTAACTGGATGGATGATGGATCACATGCTCAGCCACTAAATCAAGAATTAATCTGTCAATTTTGAATTATGTTTTTCATTTTCTTTTTCAATTCATGATTAGTCGAATTGATAAATTATTTTAAACACACTTTAAATTTTAAAATTAATAATTCAATCGTTTTTCTTGTACATTAACATTAAAAATTCTTGTTCAAAAAAACATTAAAAATTAATTTTAATACTAAAACATCTTCTTCATTTTAAAAATTATAACTTCAATTTAATTTTAGTATAGATAAAAAAGCAAATTAATAACCCATAATATTTAATTAAATTTGAATAATTTAAATAATTTAAATAAAAATATATACTTCATACATATACAAATATTAATAAACTAACTAATCAAGTATATATATATATATATATAATGCTCCTTAGAAAGAACACGTCTTTTAAATTATTTTATAGTCTTTCTAATTTCTTTTTTTGACCAAGAGTCTTTCTAATGATGAGAATAAAGAATTATGAGCTATATCTCTGCACAAGGTGTCTCAAATTAATAAAAAATAATTATTATTTATATTTTAACATAAACATATCCAAACAGGTCAAATTTGTTGACGTATGCCTCATTTCTATGCGAAGAAAAATGATAAAAGGATTTTTATATTAACTTAATTTTGTAATATATATAAACAAACATTATCACCTTGCATGCTCCCTCTACTTATTATTACTATTATTACTACTACTTGCATGACTTTATGCTCTTTATCCAACATTTATACCTTGAATTTTATTTGGCAAATAGTGTACGAAAATTTCATTTGATTAATGTTTTCATATTTTAAAACTATTTTTATCTTAGAAATTCTAAAAAATTTTAAACCGTTCTAGAACTGTTTTTATAGATAAAATGTAAATTGAAATTTTATTTTGGTAAGAAATATATATTAATTGAATAACTTTTTTCGGTAAATAAGGAAATCATATAATTTAAACATCGATGGACTACACAATAAAAAACAATATTTTCTTTCTAAATCGACGACATGAGGATTTGAAATGATGCATTAAAGATAAATTACCACTTAACTACTCTCTAATTGACAACATTTTTAATATATGTTTTTTTTTCTTGCATTTTTTTATTTAAAAGGAAAATCCCATATTTGCATGAATAAAAATTTCATACTCATACTTTTTTAATGCCGTGAAAAGTTTTTTTTTTTTTTACTACTCAATTTTTGGCATAAATCTATTTTGCTGAAAAGAGATGTTATTTCTTTTTCTACCAATTATTGAAACCAATTTCATTTTCTCTATATGAATAAGTAGAAACAATATACCATTCAAGGGAAACAATCTCTATAATATGTAACAAAAATATGTGTATCCTAGTCATCTTTGTGCCAATTTTTCTTGTCATATTCCCCTTGAGTTCTCTAAACTCCAATCAAGAGGAACAAAGACTGGATTCTTTTTTTTTTTTTTTAAATCTGATTTTAAACCTAGCTATAGACTATAGTAGTAAAAAAAAAAAAAGTGAAAAATAGGGTTTTTTTTTTTTGGTAAGGAGATGGAGGGGGGAAGGGGGATTTGAACCCAACATTTCGAAAATGAGTCGTCTCCGTGGCTGGAACAAGCCAACCCACGACGGAAAACTTAAACTTTTCAATGCTTAAGGGCGTTGCTTCTAGGACTTGAACCTATGACCTAAGGGTCATGGATTCCCCTTACCAATTGAACCAAGTGGTGGGGTGAAAAATAGGGGCTGTGGATAGATAAATAAGGACGAAATAAATGTGAGGTCCAGCTAAATGCTGAGTGGGTCATGAATTGTTAGGCTCTCTCTCATGTGTGTGTGTTTTGTGTTTTCCTTTTTTTTTTTTTTTAGGTTGGAGAGGTTCTGCCTTGCTGGCTCACCCACCAATTGCATTTTTTTGTCTGTAAACGTGGGTCTCCTATGAGAAGTGGCTATGGGTTTAATAACAAATTAATTGCCACAAAAGAAATGCTAATCCATTTATGAACAAAGCACATTGAGAAGTATTTATTTTATTTCTTAAGAAAGAAACCATTTGGGTATATTTGTTTCATGACATCTTTGTCATATAATAAAAAAATTAACAGTTATTAAATCAGTCGGTAGATAACTATTTTTGTTCAAAAATATTTTTAAACCGTAATATATACAGTTACGTTAAATTAATAATTAAAATTATTTTATTACTTTTATAATTCTATAGTGATTGAATTAAATTTGTTAAAATTTAGCAAATTTTAAATACTAGTAGTATAAAGAAAATATAATATCTAAATTATTGAATTCATAGTTCAAATGATAAGTACACTTATAGTTAATGAGGCATGTTGCGAAATTAACTATTAATTAAAAAATCAAAATTCTCTTAACAAAATGTGGGATAAAATTTTTTTGTATGTCACATTAAATTATCATCGACATCCAACTTAATAAATGGTTGCTGCATGCAGAGAGTTGGCATGATCTATGCAATCATTTGTAATAATACAAGGGATTCGTGCAATGAAGAGGACATTAGAGAAGCTAATATTCAATCTATTTATATCATTTATTGTGTGTCATCTTTTGCTGTACCAAGAAAACAGAAATCATAAATATTGGAAGTTGTTTAAATAAATATCTAACGGTCATATATTTACATTTAGAAATTCTTAACGTTATTAACAACTTTGCATGACCATTCAAAAGTCATTGCGAGGCAAATTTATTTAAATAAATAAATTTGCATGACAAAATTAATTATATATACAACTAACATTATCTATTGGTTCAAGTGATAAAAAATTTGTCCCTATAAATAGTTCAAGTAGTAAAAAAAAAAGTAATAAAAACTTAAATTCCGTTTTGAATTCGAATTTTATATATTAAAAAAAATTAAACTAGTTTTGTCCTCCTTATGAATTCATTCAACTTCACTTTCACCTTAAAATATTTAAAAATTTATAATTACTGAATACCGAAAGCATTAAAAGAAGAAAAAAAAAACAACTATATATATAAATATGCATTTTCCAATCCCGTGACCAGTGGCGGATTTAGGGGGGGGCAGTGGGGGCACTTGCCCCCACTGCTCCAAAAAAAAAAATTTAATGCATTAAAAGTTTTTTTAATATAGTAAGTTTTTTTCACTTTGCCCCCACTGAAATTTTTTTTAATAACATATATATATATATATATATATATGTTATTCTCAAAAAAATATAATATGTAAATTTTTTTTTTGTAGATCCTTATATATATTCTCACAAAAATATAATATGTAAAATTTTTTTTATAGACCCTTAGTGAATTCAAAATAATAGCACAATAGTCCATTATTATAATTCATTTAGAAAGCTCAAATAATAATTTTTTTTAATTTTTTCTTCTCATTATTTTTAAATTTCACTTTTTGGCTTGACTTCTTTAACATTTCCTACCTCATCTGTCTTTTTCTCTTTTTTCTCTCGAATTAGCCGACCACATCTCACCTCTTTCTTTTTGTTCATTTTTCATTTAATTTGCTCATTAGTTATTTTGCACTAAGCAATCTGATAAGATTAGTAATTTCTCGATTTGTGCGTGTCATCCTTGCGCAGGGGCCATGCTAAGCTTCTCTATATCATTCCAATTTTATCGGATGTCCCCGAGGGGACGGTTAGTAATTTAGTATGTCTTTCAGTTACCTCTCTTTCAAGCTCACGTGCCCTTACTTCTCCTTCACATACCCAAGAAATAACATATTATCTCACACACATTCCTCTCCTCTTTAGCCATCTAGACCTCTTCACCGCTCATTTAGGTAATATATAAGGTTGTTTTTCTTAAATATAAAGATTATAAACAATCTTTAACGAATTGGATTTTATTTATTTTTCTCATCTAAGTGCGTGTGTTTTATGTCAGAGAATGAATCTACAAAGTAACGAGTGATATTGATTTCAGTTCAGCCATTTATCTCAATTAATTTTTTTATTTTATTGCACGTATTTAGTTTGCCCAATCTTAATGTATATTTTTTCTTTAATTTGCTCATGCTCATTAGTTATTATGCTAAAAACTAAATTTATGGCATATTTTTTGCCCAATCTTAATAAAACATTTTTTAGTTTATTAAGACGAAGTAAAGTTTGCCCCCTTGAAATTTTTTTCTGGCTCCGCCCCTGGTTCTAATTTCTACAAGAAAATTTTGCCTCAAGTCTATTATTCAACTTTTTAAAATGATACATTCAAACTGCTATTTACCATTTTTCCTATTAAAAGCAAAGAAAAGAATTTCAAACTGCTTGTTCTAATTTCTACAAGAAAAATTTGCCTCAAGTCTTATTCAAGTTGGCAATCATTATTAATCAATCAACGGATTCTTGGTTTCAAATTTGCTTCTACAGCATTGCTTTCAATTACCTGTTCTGTTTGTGTTTTTTTTTTTTTCCAACTTTACAGGAATTTTTTTTTTTTTTTGCCAGACTTTATAGGAATTCTATCTATGTTTGTTTGTTTCCTGAAAAAATAATGGAAAATTGTAAAAATGAAAGTTTTATTATTTGATGGCTTCTTTATGCTCTGAGATGTAAAATTCAATTTCTACTATTATCATTTAAAAAGAAAGAGCTACTTATGTTGTACAGTCCATTGATTCTTATGTTATATGACCTTCCTATTAACTAAAAAATATTTTCAATTTATAGAAAACTCAAAATGGTTATATGATATCACTTTGCTACTTGGTCAAAACAATTTCGGACAAATCATAAGATTCAAAACTATTTTACCATTTGGCTTATTTGTTTCTTTATTTTTTCTTTATTTTTTTTTCTGCATGTAATTTAGGACTGTACACGGGCTCTAAAGAATTTAAACTGTCTCAAAAAATCGAATTGAAAATTTTCAGAATTAAAAAATTTTAATTGACTGTTTGACTTTCTCCAAATGGAACCGTCCTGAAACAACTTACTGGAGTAGGTCCGGAGATCATTAGTTCACTGAACCGAACCGTCCTAAATTGTACCGAAATAAAAAATTGAAACTAGAACCTATAATGTATGTGTGTGTTTGTATATATATATACATATATATAATTTTACTAATAATAATAATTATTATTTTTTGATGATATATTATAAAGTTAATAAGTAATGTGTGATAAGATTAGAAATATAAAAGTATGTGTTGCAAATAAAATTTAGTACAATTTTGATAATAAAATATGTCTTAATATATTAAATGTTAATTTAGCATATAATATTTGACATTTTAAATACTAATTAATTGATTGAAATAAAATGAATACATTCATCAATTGAATTTTGTTATAGTTAATTTTCAATATATGTTTAAATCATAAAATAAAATTTGTATAGTAAAATTTATAGTCATTTTATTTTATATTTTCAAATTATAAAATTATTAAAACATAAATATTAAAATAAAACTTAAAAGAAAAAATATAAAAAGTACTATTATTAAATATAATATATTTAATAT
>CATIWK010211068.1:0-13358 GCA_949634005.1 Mallotus japonicus
GGTCACTGTCTTCACTGTCATCCTCTTCATTAATATTATCACTACCCTCGTTACCTTCAGACTCTACATCACTATTTCTATCTTCATCCATATTCCTCACAACCTCTCCTACGTCAAGATCATCTCTGTTTTGATTGTTGCTAACTCTTTCACCCAACATATCAGAGAAATACAAATTTTCTAAATTATCTTTAAACAAATCACCCACCCAAAATTGAAAGTTGACTGTGTGTCTTCATTTAGGGTGCATAGGTTCCCTTCAGGCGGTTGTATAACACTGCATTGTGTGCCTAAGTTGTTTCCTAGACCTGAAACACCCCTGTCCGCATCTTCACTCGCATAGTGCACATAAATATGGACTTGTTTCACCCCTGTTTCTACAATGCATTCAGCCAACTTTCTAATGTCATTATCATTGGTTATGGTAAACAGGCCCTTAGATAGTTTTGCCCCAGGTTTCAAAACATACAATTTACTACCAACTTCAACACCTAGTTCATGACGATACTTCTTCATTATATGTGTAAAGGATAAGCAGTCTATGTCCAAATCATGTATGATTTCAGCTTCTCCCCCATGATATCCTGCCTTAGACGTCTGTTCCCATTTCCCCCTATAGTGCAAAACCAAATCAACTGTCTCCATCCTATGCATATTGTTATATATATATATATATATATATATATATATGTATGTGTTTGGAAGCCAAAAAAAGCCACATACAACCAAAACAAAGACACCAAGTTAGGGACCACATGTATTCAACAAAGGAAACAAGAATAAAGTAACCAAAAACTATTAAACAAGTTCATTATTTAACAATTAGCTCATTTTTTTATTATCCATCAACTACCAGTCAAATATTAAACAAGTAAAAGACAAAACCATTACCTTTAACAGTAGAATCCAATGCAAAGTCCTTGTTCTTTATGCTACTTTCTTTACCCCAGCTCAGTCTCTTTTTTCTATTTCTTTACCCTTAGCAACGTCTTTAAGCATCAGTCAATGGACACATTTTGTAAAAAACACCATCTTCTAGGGTTTGTTTTTGGAAATGAAAATGTTGTTGAGAGAAATAAATGGCAGACAATGTGTTTACAGTTTGTTAAATAATAAACCCTTGTTATTGTGCAGTTTGGAGGCAATTTTCCCGCCCAATTATGTGTTAATCTTGGTTCAGTAGTTGACAGGGGACCCAGGCGCGCCATGTAGGTAGCAGCTGATTGGCTGTAATGTCCACGCTAGCAAGAGAAAACGAAAGTTTTAAGACAGTTAACGGCAAGGTGTATTTTGGTCCGAATTTTTTTTGTTGAGTTCCAATTGGGCAAAAAAAAAACACATGGGGTGAAAGGTGTTTCTAGGTTACAAACATAGGGGGCAAAATGAACCTTATCCCTTTTTTTAATATACAACTTTTATTTTGTCAATTACAACCGGGAATGGGGAAAGAAAGGGAGGACTCGCTATCAAGTTTCTCACTATATTCATAAAGGTTTAACTATTAAATCAAATTAAGATGGGCAATATGCGATTGTTTGATTGGTTTATCATTCCAAATCACCATGCTGAGTAGGGAATTTTGAAACACCTTTTTATGGTACAATTTGTCGAAAGGAAGACAAACATGTACAGGAAAGAATTGTAACAATTTAATCAAGGGGTTTTTACAAAAAAAATACACAAAAACATATCTCAACAGTAAAAATGCTCACTTTCTTTTAATTTACATGTGTGTCCCAAAATAACCAAAATATTTATACTGTGTGCCCCCTCCTTCGTTAACACCAAAAAGGCCGCTCCTGCTCGGCGTCTCCGCTGTTCATCTTTCTTCTTGCTCCTGTGCCAAAAAATAATAATTATAATCACTCTCCTCTAAATTTCAGATTTCTATAGAGTATGGATTATTATGATGCTAATTGACAATATGATTGATTTGGTATTTCTCATGATTCCATGCATAAGAGGAGAGCCACTGGTTTCTAACTTTTTGGGTTTTTCGGTTTATTTTAAAGTTCTGTTTTTTTTTTTTTTTTTTTCTTCTCTGTTTGGTTTCTTGAACAGAGTTTAAAAAAAAAAAAAAAAAGTGATTCTGAATGTTTCTTTGTTGTTGTTTGTTGGATTGAAATACAAATACTGCTTGTGATTTAGGTTAATTAATTGGATTCGTGTTGCTTTATGGTTGATTGCTGGTCTTTTTTGAAAAAAAAAAAAAAAAATTGTGTGCTGAAAACGTAGACATTTGTTTGAAGCTCAGTTTTATAAGATTCAATGTGTTGCCTTTGTTGATGGGTTCCATTTTTACATATCCTTCCGAGGATTTATTATATATTCGTTGTTAAAGCTCGCATTTGTAATGTTTGTGCATTCAGTTTATTTTCGTCGTTCTGTTGTTAATTTATATATGTTTTCGCGTGTATATTGAGGCATCTTAGTAGCTTGGGAAATTGAAAAACTATTGGATATGGAGCTGGAAGGTTCTTTTGAAGTTGTTCATAAAACTAGTATGGTAGATGTGTCATTTTAGGCCACCAATGGGTTTCTCAATTCAATATACCATCGCCACGAGGAGTCAATTCAATATACCATCGCTACGAGGAGCTTGTCTTTTAAACTTTGGTCCCCTTCTCATATCATTACATTGAAAAATAATTTTTTAAAAAAAATCTATTTGGGCACAAATTAACTAATATTAACTAATATATTCTTTAGTAGATTGACTATAAATTAATTTTTATATTTTAAAATTTAAAATTAGTAAAATATTTTTATTATCATTATCCAAAATTTTTTATATAATTTGGTCAAATTTTATATCTATTTGTATTATTGTCTAAAAAGGGAAACAAAAGTACCATAAATAAAAATATTTGCATTAAACATAAATTTCTTTAAAATTTCCTAAGAAAGATGCCCCTTTTATAGTTTTTATTCTTTAGATTTCTTTTTTTTTTTTAAAAAAAAAAAAGCTCGTCATATATGTCATTTTAAGGCCACAAATGACTCTCAATATACGATGGCGACAAGGTTATCTTTTTAAAGTTTGGTCTCTCTTTTTTTAAAAAAAAAAAAAAGTGTTGGTCCCCTCTTTATATATGACTATATTAAAAATAAATAAATAAAACTTGATCCCCATTAATAAGATTTATTTAACTTAATTAAAAGTATTAAATTAATTTTTTATTTAATTATAATCATTATATATATATATATCATAATATGTTGTAATAGCCAATTTTCAAGCTATCCAATGATTCTTCAGTGACCATTAAATAGGTAAATTTTAATTTTAAATTCTTAAACTTTTAAATTATATTGCACTAAATCAAACTATCATACTTTTTTCTTTTTTTTTTTGGACAAGTAAGGGTATCATTCATAGGAATAAATCACACCTGGTGCAATGAGGGGTCCTACAAGGATTTGGGACAAAATAAAACTACTTCTAAGTAGTTCTTGGCTTTGGGGCTGCTTAGATTGGAGCCACATGTAAGTCCAATGTGAACTCTCCTACTACAAAAGTGAGTTCATTCAATTGAATTACTGCCGATTAAACAATAAAAACTAGAGCAAAACAAACCTAGACCTATTGAAAAAAAGAAGAGGCACGCTTGCAGACTTAACGAAAACAGTGAAGCTCAGCCAAAACTATAGTCTGCAAGAAAAAAGGGCTAGGAACTTAAACTAGGGGCGGAACGCCTCCTTCTGGGCCTGCATAGGGCACTTTGAGGCTTTCTTTCCTTTTCTTTTGTGGCCCAGCAAGTCATCTGTTGCTTTCCTTTGGGAAACTTGTAGCTTGTCATACCCGTAGCTCTCTAGCTGATGGCAGTAGGTGACTGCAGCAAAGGCATGATGAGTAGTTTCCAATATTCTTCCTTCTTCAACACGTGAAGATGCCATACCGAATGTGCCAGAGACCTCACGCTCATTGGCAGGGGTTTGAAACAGACGCGCTTCAAAGTTCCTGGGATTCCTAGATGGATTCTCATCTTCTTGCGATGGGGAAGCAGGATTCAGATTCAAAATTGATTCTGGGAATAGATGAAAAGATAACTTCCTTAATGGCCATGCATGCATCCATGGTCCATAAGCCTGGAGATAGTTCACTTGGTGGAAGATCTCATCCTGAATCTTGAAAAAGTGGCTATTCCTTGAACATTTGAACACAAAAGGGTGTCTAATCTTCAGATCTTGGATTTGGAGATCTAAACCAAAGCTCCAAGCCTGCAATAAAACTTGCATAACCTAGTTAACTGTATAAAATCCTTTACTAAGCATCTTACCCACAAGTCTGTTCTTGAAGCGTTCAATTTGGTGTTCCTCTGCTGAGGATAGCACGAGTAGGCAGACTTGGTTAATAACACTCAGGGTTTTTTCGATGACTAGTTGGATTTGCTTGCTACTGAAGAGCATCAATGTAAAGAGTAAAGCAAGTTTTGGATTAGATAGGGTATTAAAACTTTTAGCTTCACTAGTTTGAACAACCAGGAAACATTAATTTGGGAGAGCATTTTCTCTCACTAGAAACTAGAAAAAATGTTACCCAAAGTTATCATACTTTTTTCTTACACACATTAAAAACTTCTTTTAAATATTTTTTTCCTTAAACTTATGTTAACATATTAAATTACTAAGCCTTTTTTTGTTATTTTGAGACAGTTAACTAACAACTTATTGCAAGTATATTGTAATTGTTTATTAATTAATAAATCAAATTAATTAAATAATAATTTAACAAACCAAATTAATTAAAAAATAATTTTTTATTTTTTTATTTAAACGTATTAGTCTAAAGGTAGAAATATTTTTGAATTCAAGTTAATAAACTTTATTAATTTAGCGAAAAATTCATAATTTTTGTTTTCATTTTTTTAATTTATGAAAAATTTAGCAAAGTATTAACTATATTAGTATTGCTAGAAGAAGATCAAGACCTTGTTTAAGCCAGAAAACATCACTTAAAGCTTCCCAGTGATGGACTTGAATAATGTACTGCAGTTTTGTAAACAGTGTTTTTCCTAGAGACTCATGATAAAGTAAGAAGAATTTCTTTCTCATGTCAGAATCCTTTGCCCGTAAACCAAGCATGAATTGTCTTTCCACCTTCTGAAACACCTCTTGACGTAAAGCCAGTGGTTATCTGGTAATCACAATTCATATTAAAGGAACTCTAACAAAATGCATATCTTGTATTAATTCAGAATATTACTTACCTGTTTGATTCATTACAAATTCCATGTAGAAGCTGGAGATAATTCTTATCCCACTCTTCCAAAGCATCGGATGGAATTTTTGTTTATCAACCTGTGAAAGCTTTTGAAGAAAAGAGACTATTTCCTTGGGGCTGTGCTCCCCTTAAATCGTCTTCAATTCACACTTTCATCACATCTAGGATGCAAAGAAGTACACTAGCATCAGTGCTTTTACTCTGAGAGCAAGGAATTCAAGCTTTGAGTTACAATTCGTTTGCATTGTTGGTTAACCATGGCTTTTTCACTGATAAGCTTCAACTCAGATTTAAGGTTCTTCAGCATGTATTTATATTTTATTTATAAAAAATATTAATAATATTTTCATTGGATAAATATGTACAAAATAAAAACTATGGGTGTAACTTGTAAAGATAATAAAAAGTAAAAAAGTAATAAAAATTAAGAAATATAAAAGAATATAAATAAAATATTCATTTTAAGCTCCGTTTATTTGTGAAAAATATTTTGTTTTTGGAAAATATTTTCTCTTCTAAAAAAATGTTTTCCAAAGAAAATATTTTCCTATATTTGGTTGCAACACCAAAAAAGATAATAAATGAGGAGAGAAGATATTGAAAAATAAAAGGAAAAGCAATAAATGAGGAAAGAAGACATTAGAAAATGGTATTGGAAAATGTTTTTTCATTTTTAAAATGGGAAAACATTTTCCCTTATTTTGAAGTGATTTTCCTTTGACTAGTACATTATTTTCCTTTGACTTATTTTCCCTAGGTAATCCAAACACCGAAAAAATAAGAGAAAATATTTTCCGCAAACAAACGGAGCCATAGTGTGAAAATTGGTGTTGTATGTTGGAAATCAAATTATGGTAAATAAAATAGTGCAAAACTTGCACTAAATTTATGTTTTGGGTTGAAAATGGCCTAAAAAGCGAGATATTATATAAAATTTTGTGTTTTGGGTTGAAATATCTTTTAATAAGTTGGAAAGTCAAACTACTTGATATTATTGATTCAACCTTTCAACTCATTAAAAATTAACGTCTTTATAAAATTTCTAACAAGCATCTTTATAAATTTTTAAACCTGAAACTTTCTTGCAAATGCAATTACTTACCACAAAGATATAAGCAAGCCTGTTAGTAGGGGTGGTCACGGCGGACAATTCCGGTTTGAAGGTTTATAGAACCGAACTTGAACTGTACATAGGACGATTCAGAGCTGGTTCAAAATCGGCCAGTTCTGAATTAGATTTCGATTCTTTTTTATTATTTTTTAATTTTATAATTATATTCAAATAATTTAAAATATTTGTTGGCCACAACGGGCCTTTGGCCCTTTTTAAAATATATATATATGTGTGTGTGTGTTTTAATGTATTACTTATTAGTATTACCTTATAGTTACATGTACATACATTTGAATGTCATAATGTCATATTGACACTTGATTATATATAAAAAATAATTTACAATATTTATTTTATCAAAATTGTTTTATCTATATTTTAAAATTATTAAATAAAATGTCTATTAATTAAATCAAAATTATTTTATCTATATTTATTCTCTAATCTTTTCATTAAATAATCGGTTATATATAAAAATAAAATTAAATGATTGTGACTTAAAAAAATAAAATCTAACAATATATATATATATATATATATATATATATATATTTAATTAAATTCGGTTCGGAACCGTTGAACCACCAATTTCAGTTCGGAACCGTCGGTTTACGGTTCAAAAAAATTTAAACTGACCTTCACCAGGTTCAAGGCCAGTTCAAGTCCGATTCCATGCCAATTTTTATGGACCCTTTTAGGGATGGTTCAGGCCCTTTGGCCACCCCTACCTGTCAGGCGTAAGCTGCCAAGGACCCATACCCTCGAAAGTTGTTCCCTCTTCTACGGTAAATTATATTATGGACCCGTGTTCATATTACAACCTGGACTAGGGGTCCATCACACGTGTGAGCTGAGCTAAAAAAAACACATGACTTTTTTTAATATCGTTGCTACTCTAAATTGATTAATCATGCATCGTCTTTGAATTGAACTAAGTCTTTACAAAGTGCAAATGCTCGTCTCTCCAGGTGCTTTCTCTGTTGGCACATCTTCGAACAAAGTATATTTGTTTATCAGTGTGGCTATTTGAAACCTCTCCCATCTTACAGTCACCGAAGACATTGTAGTTCAGCTTAGCTAGTGTGCTTTTAGGATATCAAGAGGATTTTTGTAACAAAACATGCTTTGGGAATTTCATTGCTCATATACAAAAGCAATGAATCTATTCAACTACGTGAAGACCATACTGGAAAGCATCTTCACAAAAAAACAAATTGGGCCTAAAACAATAATGAAAAAGTGTGGAAAGAATGGCATAATGAAAAAACAAAAGCTATCATCAACTATAACTAGAATCATCATCGAGTACTAAAAATAGCCGATCTTGTTCATTATATGATTATCAGTCTAATATTATGGTCTTGTTGGCCAAATAAAGAAGCATATAACTCTAAGGGAACGTTTGGTTCGTACTCCGGAATCGGAATGGGAAAGGGAATGAAAATTTAAAGAAAGTGTTTAGTTTCACTAGGGAATGGTAATGAGAATGAGAATCAAATATCATTTAATAACTAAAATTTCTTGGATGAAAAAATATTTTTGTAATTATATTTTATATATTAAAAATTAACATTATAATTTTTTATATTAAAAAGTAATATTATAATGATGTATTATAAAATATTTTTAAAATATTTATTTTTAAGAATTTTATTATAATTTTTTAAAAAATTATAAAAAATATTTACTTTTAATAAATATTTTTTATTCAAACATTTAATGCATATTTTTATTAATTTGTATGTTTTATTTATAAATTTTTAAAAATAAATGTTAATATTTAAAAGTTTAACCAATTTATAATTGAATTGACTTGATTTCCAAGGGAATCAAAAGTCATTCCTTAAGAAGAAGGGAATGATGATTCCCATTGATGGGGGAATTATGTTCCCATTCCCATGTTAATTATAGCCAACCAAACACTAGGAATCAGAATCGTCCATTCCGATTCCGATTCCGATTCCCACCCTTATTTTTTACTAAACAAATGCCCCCTAAATTAAAATATTTACTCTAAAATAATTCAATTAACTACACAATTAATAATTCACAATTAAAAAAATAAAAATACAGAAAATTTAAAAATCACAATTAAAAATATACCAAATTCAAAAATCACAATTAACAATTTTAAAAAATATGCAAGAAATAATAAAACAATTTTAATATATATATATACACACACACACACACACATACCTGGAGATGCTCGAAGTCGCCAGAGCTACTGGACATGGTGGTGGATGCTGGGGGCAAAGGTGCTACAATTGGAGGTGACCGAAGGCATCGCTAGAGGTGCTGGATCGAGTTGGCAGTTGTGGAGATCGGCAAAGGTGGAGGCTAGAGGTGTTGCGGCGGAGGTGCTAGCTGTGGAGATTAATGGATCGAGAGTTTTTTTTCATTGAATTTTTTAGATAAGGAAAAGAGGAAGGTGGCTCTTTTAACCTTAAAAATCAGCAGGTGATAAGTCCATCACTTAATTCTATTATTTTCCCGCCTATATTACATTTATGATGGATTGAAAAATCCATCACTAAGTAATAATGGGTTTTAATATGTCATCAATTAACCAAGGCTTTGTCATTGTTAATAAGTGATAAACACATCGGTGCCAAACACCTGCAAAAAATTTGTAAGTATTTTGCATAATTGTCATTAAATCCATCTTTAATTACTCTACATTTGTCCGGTATCTATTATCCATCGCTAATCTATCATTAATTATTGACGAATTTAATTTGTCGCTAAAATCCGTCCTTATTTTGCTTTTTCTAGTAGTTTAAAAAGACTAAAATAACTTTTCAGATATTAAAAAAAATCATAATTAACTATAAAACACTAATGATACAACTTTCTTTTTTTTATGAATCATATCATTAGTAAGTGAGGAATATAAAGGGCTATAGTTAATTATATTTATTTACTCTTTGAAAGGACATTTTAGTCTTTTTATATATTACTTAATGGAAAATATGGTCTAACACTAACAGAAGTCCGTAAATATTAATAGAACAAAAACTAAGGGGGCAAAAAGTTTGAATATAGAAGTATGTATAAATTAGGTTAAGTTTCAGGAAGAAAAATGTAATTTGTTCTAAATATAAGTTAAATTATTAAGTAAATAAAGTTTAAACTAGTAAGTACTATCAAAAACATATAATTGATGCAGGGTGAAAAGCATGTGCTTAGTGAGAAGGATGTGGGGGTTGTGGTTGTAACGATCCAGTGCCTGACACCGATGAAAATAAAGACAACATCTACCCATATCCACATCCAAAAATTTTCAAAAAATCAACAAACTTTCTAATGAAATTTTGGCGGAGTTATTGCTTGAAACTACACTCTGCTAGACCTCATAGAGAGGCCAAAAATGGTAAAATTATTTCTTCAAATAAATAACACTCAATATTCCACCTGTTAGCATAGGTGGTATGCCTTAGAGGCCAATCACATATTTTGACATTGTAAATTATCCCAAATGGCAATGAAATATTCATTTAAATAAAGTGTTTGTTTATTTGAGTATTTATCCATTAGCATAATGTTAAATAAATTTATTATCAAGAGTTGATAATATGAGTGACAAATTTATTTAGTACATATGCTATAAAATGTTCATATTCGATAAATTAATATTTGGGTAATATTAATTTGACTATCACCTCTGTCTATTTTCCTTTATTAGTATGTGATACGAATAGTGAGAGGTAGTGAGTCTCATGCTACTTGATATGAGATATCAGAATAGACATGTGGATACTCATGTGATGGGTGGATCGAACATGACGTTAGATTTGTGATCACGAGGATATTCACTTATAGTCAACGATCACAATCTAGGTCATAATGGTGCATATAGTCCTTTGACTTGAGGTGACACGCTCATCCACATTTAAGTGGTTAGGGTTTATTACTGGTTACATACTTGTGTTATTCACACATGAGTATATGATGTGTGGTGGCTCTAGTCAGTTAAATGTAGGGATGAGCATTCGACCAAGATGGGATTCATTGCCTGGAGTGAACCGGGATAAGATCCTATGCTATCTAAGTTTGTTCTTGATGAATAAGTTCCTGGCCAAGACAAACATAACACTGTCTGAAAGAGTTTCAGTGCTAGAAAAGAGTTTCTAGTATTTGTTATATTTTATCAAGAATTGAAACTTGAGATGAGGTCATATGATAATGCTATTAGAGTTTGACTAAACCTTGACTCTAGGCTATATCGGGATCTTCTAATGAAGGGATTCTAGTGCATAGTAATTATGACCAAGGGTTCGTGTGAGTTAATTAATGCATTCATTTCTAATTGGGTAGTTGTAATCTACATCAAACTTAGGAGATTGTAAGGTTTCTTATAACTTAGAATTCCTAGGTTGTTAATTACATATTATTGTATGATTTAGCTATGTGTAAATATGCAAATTGGATCCTTGGGATTAGAATTCTTAATGTGATGAAGGGTTATGTAAAGCAAAATTTTTAAAATTTTCTCTACTTAGGCTTGTGCTCACCACACATGTCTTGGACGCCTATATAGCAGAACTGATTCTAACACCGCCTTATACCACCAACTACTTCACATAAATCACATTCACATTGCACTTCAATAGTATTGCAGATAATATGAACACCAACCAAACCAAATAATGTTACAAAATAAAACAAATTTAAAAAAATTTAATCATGTATAGACTGAGGATGTGTGTGCTTTATGTAATAGTGACTTTAAATATATTTTTGACACGATCAATAAGCTCAAAACACATAGACATCATCAGTAAATTTTAGTAAGAAAAAATTACACAATATCCCTCCAACTTGTCGTTATTCTCGTGTAGATATTTTCTACCAAAATTTATTGTCAATGTCTATATGTTTGAACTTATTTATCAAGCCAAAACTACCTTCAAAGTCACCATTTTTTCATAACGTGAAAATAACATCGAGACTATTTTTAGTGTTACGGAAAATGGTAATTTTAAATGTAGGTTAACATGATCAATCAGCTCAAAAAATACATAAATCATCAATAAATTTTTATAAGAAATAATTATATAATATTACTCTAACCTGTTATGATTCTCGTGTAGATATTTCCTATCAAAATTTATTCTCGATATGTGTACTTTTGAGCTGATTAATCGAGCCAAAACTACATTTACAGGTACCATTTCCCAAAACACACAAATAGGCATCATAGTACTTAAATTCATGAAAATTTAATAATAAATTCACAATATTAAATAAAATTAACTAATGTAACTTTTTTTAGGAATCGATTATGCTATTGGGAATCAAATCCTAATTAGAGCAAATTTCAAAATTTGCTCAACATAACCCTAGATCTCATCTAGAATTCCAATCCTTAGGATCTAATTTGCAACTTAACACATAGCTAATATACATGGCATCACAAATAAGCAATCAACAACCTAGGAATGCTAAGTTTCAAGAAAACTTACAAATTCCCAAGTGTTTGGTGAAGACCACATGTATTCTACTACCATGGTTTGTCCTCCATGATTCAACTCTTGAATCATCTCTTCAAGTCTCCTAAGTGTGAGACCTCTAGCTTGAAACACCAAGCTTCACCATATCTCCATCTTACCTTGATCAAGTGAAAGCTTGTGTCCTCTCTAGCTTCCCCTTTCTTGATCCTTTACAAGAGCTCTTTTAGGTTTTCTTTGGATATCTCATGTGTTTCTATTCTTTTCTTCTTTTTGCCTTACACTTGTCAACAACAACCTTATATACATATATATATATATATATATATATATATATATATATATATATATATATATATATATATATATATATGTTTATTTATTTGATTTAATAAAATCAAATATATCTCTTAATGGAATTTGGGCTAATCCATTAGGCCAACACTTGGGCTAAAAACCCATTCCATTAAACAAGTGGGCTTATAAGGTAAATGGGCTTTGTCAATTACTTGGTTTAATCTTTAATCCAAAACTCTTTTGGGCTTAGGTTCATAACACTTGGGCCATTAATCCAAGTAGATAAGAAACAACATATATCCATTATTAATTTAATATCTTAATTAATATCTCATCTTAATTAAACACAAATTAATAATTAAACCTTCCTTTGAAATTAGATCTCATGATATACTAGAATCATTGCTTTAAGCATAAATCCAATTTCATTAATCTCAATTAATTTATTAAATTCTTTAATCAATAATTAGATTAATATATATGGAGATTTGGTAAAACCGTTTAGGTGTGACTTACTAGGTTCATGTCTAATTGGCAATGAGAAGATAATATCAACACTTGATATTATTTGAAACTCTTTTCAAGTCCAAATGTGAAAATCCCATATTCACATTTCGTTCTCATAAGTTGTGAGTGACCCCTAGCATCGATATCACAACTACCCAATTAGAAATGAATATTTTTATCAATTTACATGAACACTTTGGTCATAATTACCGTGCACTAAAATCCCTTCATTAGAAGATCCCGACATAGCCTAGAGCCAATGATTAGTCAAACTCTAATAGCTATATCACTTAAACTCATCTCAAGTTCTATTCTTGATAAAACACAACAAATACTAGAAACACTTTCTAGTACTGCAACTCTTTTAGCTTGTGTTATGTTTGTCCTGGCCAGGAACTTATTTATCAAGAACAAACTCAGATAGAATAGGATCTTATCCTGGTTCACTCCAGGTAATGAATCCCATCTTGGTCGAACACTCATCCCTACATTTAACTGACTAGAGCCACCACACGCCATATACCCATGTGTGATTAACACAAGTATGTAAGTGGTAACAAACTCTAACCACTCAAATGTGGATGACTGTGTCACCTCAGGTTAAAGGGCCATGTGCACCATTATAACCTAGAATGTGATTGTTGACTATAAGTGAATATCCATGCAATCACAAATCTAACGTCACTGTTCGATCCACCCATCACATGAGTATCCACATGTCTATTCTGACATCTCATATCAAGTAGCATGAGACTCACTACCTCCC
>CATIWK010211085.1:0-24552 GCA_949634005.1 Mallotus japonicus
AGTTTCTTCTATACTAAGAGAGAGTTTTGTTGTACTCTCCTTAGGTGGTTATATAGAGAGAAAGTTGTTGTAAACTCCTATTATTTTTCTTAGTGAAATTCTTCTAGTCTTACCCGTGGTTTTTCCCTAATTTGTTTGGGATTTTCCACATTAAAAATCTGTGTGTTTTATATTATCTTCAATTTTATTATTCTCAATTATCTTAGCTACAATTTGCTTTATTTTATTCATAGTCCGATCCTCAATTTTTGCAACATTCGTTTCATAGATACATGGACATGGATGGTCATGCGGATCTTTTTTGTTTACTTTTCTTTTTTTTTTAAACTCTGACACATATTTTGTTGGGTGTTGATAGTAAAGGCATGCATACACGTACGGAAGCCATATCACATGAGGTCATGTCGGCAGATGCGTATTCAAGAAGCTACTTACAAGTTCGGCAATATAAAACGAATGGTGTATAGGGGACGATGGGAATAAACATTATATGTTACATGACTGAAGAAGCGTCTAAATCAATGGCAATGCAAGATAGCAAGTGTAACAGCAACCTGCATTCTGGTTCATCGCATTCAAATAATTCAATGGTAAACATAAGTGACAGCAGCGACGAAAGTTCGACGGCGGTGCCAAAGGTTTACTGCGAACACGACATGACAGCAGCGTTGGAAACTTGTTGGTCATCGGAGAACATGGGCCGGCGGTACTGGTACTGCACTTTGGGTTTGGTAAGGATGAAAATGTTAAATAACACAATGTAACACGCGACCGGATGCATTAATAACTGTGTTGTGGTTTTCTTTAACGGTTTGTTGTAGGAGTTGAATGAAGTTATGTATCCTTAATGTTATAGGTTATGGTGAATACATTTTATTATGGTCATGTATGCTTGGAATTTTTTGGAATGTGAAGGAAATTACATAAATGGAACATTGACATAAGATTGCACAATAATGCAGGACAGGAACTGCGGATTCCGGGAATTCCACCGTCGCAGGCATACTACAACAAGGTAATTGGACGCCTACATTCGCATAAGACATGGCTACAGGAAGAAGTTCATCGATATGAAGAAAAGTTCAAGCTGATATCAGAAAAGGCAGATCTAATACGAGAGACAATGAAACGCAATTCAATGTTAAGACGGGCAGCAGTTGCAAATCTAAACAGCATGACACAAGCCGTGGAAACTACTATGTTAGAAAATGCGAAACTAAAATGGAGAGTCCGTATGTTGGGTTTCGCTGTGGTGGCAATCTTTTGTATAAATGTACCTATTATTGCTTACGTCATGTATCGGAAATAGACAGCGAAAAAGTATTAAATATCGACATGTAGCCACAAAACGGTTGGTTGAAATGTTCGATTTGTGGGGCAACGGTTAATGGATGTTCAGAGGTATTGAAGTTATGATTATATAAGCCACAACCGGCTGTTGTAACTTTTAACGTTGTCCATACGTTTCATCCATTTAGTTGGCTAAAAAAAATTCAAATGAACTGACCATTTTTCAGTATGTTGTGCAAAAAAAAAAAAAGTAACTAAATCAACTAAATGGACGAAACTTTTGTCGGAGGGGAGAAGCCACAACCAGCTGTTGCAACTGTTAACGTTGTCCATACGTTTCGTCCATTTAGTTGCCTAAAAAATCAAATGAACTACATATGGTTTCAGTATGATGTGAAAAAAAAAAAACAAAAACAAGCAAATAAATAATTAACTAAATCAAGGAAAACGTAAATGCACAAACATCTGTAACAGCATATCAATATATCAATGCCCAACGACAGTGGACGACTATTTACAAATGTAGTGTAACAACAATGTTTTAATCCTAGTGTAGAGTCCTTTTTTGAGTTTCTTTTAAATGAAATCCACATTGTGTAGAGACAAAAATACATAAACTAACTAAATAAAGGACATGGTGAAAAAAAAAATAAAAAATAAAAAAAACAAAATAAAGGAGAAACAAAGAAATCTACAACTGGTTATACCCTTCCATAAGTTGACTTGTGTAGTTTTTTTTTTTTTTTTTTTTTTTTTTTTGTGCCAAAGTGGGGAAGGGGGCATCCATGGGGGATTAAAACGCATCGATGGACATCTTAGACAGATACGTTACCATCCAGGCTTTTAGGCCTCGGTTGACTTGTGTAGTCTTACCCGTTAACGTGAGAAAAATATCAACTTTATCTATTTTTGGGTTTTATGAGTGATCAAGTGCTATTTTTTGACATAATTTTTTTCGTTATCTTAAAAAAAAAAAGAAGCCTATTTTTGTAGTTTTTTTTTTTTGCCTATTCATGACAACAGTTATTAAGGTTTGTTGTCAATTCCGTTGCGACTGTCATAAAAAATTTCATTGATATTGACACAATTTTTACTGTCATGTTTATCCAAATGGGATTTATAGTTTTATCATATGTTTGGAAAGAATGAAAGAAAATATGAGAGAAAATGTAGAGGAAAATATATTTATTTTTCCTCTTTTATGTATTCTTGTATTGTTTGGATTGAGAGAATGGAAAGCAAAAAATAAAGAAAATAAATAGTTCATAAATTATTATTTTAATAAATTTGTTTGTATAATTAATATTTGAATTCAAATTATATTCATTTTGGCAAAATCCATTATTAAGCCCCTGAACTTAGTGATTTCGTTCGATTGAGCCTCTATGCTTATATTGCGTTCTATTGAGCCAATATGATTTTATTTTAGTATCAATTAACCACTTTTATAACAGACTTCTCGCTAGTGTCATGCACGCTCCGTGAAATGGCGCCTGCAGAGTGTAGAATGGTCAAAATCTTGCTGACCAGGATTAGTTCACGTTAGTAGAGGGGTAAAAGACGTTTATGGCCATAAGAAAATGATTTCCCCCAAATTTATGAAATCAAATAACCTCAAAACCATAAATTAATAAAATCAAACTCAGTTACTTTCTCCTCGTTATGGTGCGAACTCTGTAACACTAACTCTCCGTTATTTACTTTTTTGCCTTTGATTCTCACTTTCGCGATCTCGATATTGTTCATTGATTGGAAAAAAAATAATGTTGGTCTCCTTCGTACATGTCATAATGGATTTTGCCAACTCAAATCACAGAGCAAGAAGTTTGAAGGTTAAGGTGCAGTTGATAAAGCGAAGATTGTGAAATGGTCTGCTGTGGTAGAAGATTTTTAGATGTTATTTGACAAGTATAGGTTTAGAAGGCGGTGTTGTGTTGGCTGATGCGCTTGGATCAAGTAGCCGTGTGCTTAAGGTTGATCTGCGTGACACTATGTTAGGACTGGAGTCTACGTGACAATGTCGATACAATGTTCACTATAGCCCGAAACTAGGTGTAGCTTTAGGATTGTGTTGGCAAGTTGTAATGCAATAGGCAGTATGTCGCTTTAATTTACTAACTTAATTTATTAGTAGAGGTAATGACCTTTTTGGTGGCTTAATTTGTCCGTTTTTACTATTTCAGTGTATATATATATATATATATATATATTTTTACAATCAAGTGTCTGAAATTTTGAAAAGCATATCAATATAGTGTATCCGGCAAACTAGGTGCTGAGTCAAATCAAACAGGACCCATTTTTATCCTAGTTATTAGCCATGTCATGTGCCATGTGTATTGCATTATTTTTAAAGGAGAAAAAATACCCTTATTAAATATTATGAATTGCCAAAAAATAAACTCAAAAGTAACATCTGAAGCAGACATGGCAGACATGAAGGGTGACTGAATAAGGGTAATTTTGTCCTTCAAATAATGCAACACATGTGGCAAATGATATGAGTAATTAATGGGATAAAAGTGGGTACTGTTTGATTTGACTGAGTACCCAGTCAGCATCAAAATCAGTCGGAGACACTACATTAGTATACTTTTCAAAAGTGCAGACACTTGATTGCCAAAAAAAAAAAAAAAGGCACTCAAATAGCAAAAAGGGAAAAGATGAGACAACAAAAATGTCATTATACCTTATTATTATATCACATGTATATAGTTCATATCCCAGGTGGCTTTTTTTTTTTTTTTTTTTTTATCAAATATATAACACCGTTTAAGAAGTTTGTTAGAAAAGGGCTTAATTGATACTAAAATAAACAATATAAGGGCTCAATATAACGCAATTGAAGCATAGGGCTCAATAGAAGGAAATCACTAAGCATAGGTGCTCAATAGAACGAAATAACTACGTTATTTTTTTGTAATAACTTTCTTTGTTGAATTGAAATTTCAATTCAAATTAGATTAATTTTTAACCTCTTTCTTTTTTTTTTTTTTTCTTTCTAATGTATCTCCAAATTCTGATAGAAAATATTTGAAAGAAGATAACACTTAGTTTCCTTCATCTCATATTTTTCATCATCATTCCAAACATCAAAAAGTTACTCTCCATCATCATTTACCACATGTATTTTATTTCCTCCATAAATTTTTTCTCCTTGCAAAACATATGGTTAAGGTATGTCGTTCTCGTTGTTTGATTGCAAAAGTGATAATGTATGGTTGCATGTGTCCATTAATGTAATATGTTTGTTTTTTTTTTGTTTTTTTTTTTTTATTATGGAAGTGGTTTCAAATAAATATTAAGTAATTGATGGTGGATACATTGCTGAAGGTAACGATGATGGTGACGAGAATCAGTGTTATGTTAGATCGTCTGCCAATATGATGCAACTTTTTTCCAAAATGTTTCCAATAGCAACAAGTATTGAACAGTTGACAATATGCTTATGTGTCTGTTTACTTGGGTTTAATTATATATATTTGGATAAACATGATCGTTATAAGTGTTACACGTCTACATTAGATAAAATTAATTAAATATAATAATACAAGACATATAAATTATGAAGTAATTAATTTAAACGTTTTTTTTCCTTCAAAAAAAAATTAATTTAAACGTTTCAATGTAACTGTTTTGGGAGTTTTATAAATAATTATTTTCCAAAACGTATTTAGTTAGACTTTTATACCAAATACTATCCAAATATTTTTTTTTTCATATAGAATATGAAAAAAATAAAAAACAAAAAAATGTATTGCCTTTTTTATATTTGATATATTTATTTTGTCTTTTTTTTTTTTGCAAGTATTTGCATTTATTTACAAGTGTATTTAAATTGGTACCATTGATGAAATAATAACAGAATATAAATAATATACAATTTATAAATTTGAAATTTCATTATTTTGCTTTTTCGAATATATTTAGTCGAAAATCGTAAGTAAAATATAACTATCAATTGTTTCCGTAAGTAAAATGTTAAGTAAATAATAATAAAAAATATCTGTTTTTTTTTTTTATGTTATGGTAATTGAGTTTACTTGTAGTTAGATCAGATATTTATGTAATTTAACTAATATTATTTTTTTTTAATCTAAATTAACTAATCTATGGGAAATTCTTAGGTAACTTTGTTTTTCAGTTACTTTATTTTCACTTTGCTTTCAGCACCATTGGATGAAAGTGTATTTAATCATCAAATGGTGGTTATTAATAAAGTAAATGTTACTTTGTAAAAAACAAAATAACCATAGACTACACCCTAATCTATTACCACATAAATGAGTTAATATTTGAAATAATTTTACGTAACGATTAAAAAACATAAAATAAAATATATACAATAAGTATTTTAAAATTGATTGTTTTTGATAGAGTGTTGTAAATAAATATTTTTTTCCAAATGGATATATATATTTAAACTTATATCTCAATTACTGTCTAAATATATTCATATAAAATATGTAAACCGAAATTATTTATTTTTATTTATGATATATTTATTTTGTCCCTTTATATATAATAGTATAATTTATTTAAATGTTCATCTAAACTTGTACCATTGATGAAATAGTAAGTGAATATAGTAAAATAAAAATATATAAATTTACGATTTCATTATTTTAAATTTTTTGAATATATATTAATACATAATCATAACTAAAATATAACTACACGTTTTTAACTTAAATTAAATGTTAATTAATATAATAATGAAAACATAAATTTTTATAGTTTGCTATAACAGATTTACTTTCAGTTAAATTATAAATGAATTAATAAATACGTTATTGATTAGTTCCCAGCATTCCCAATGGCAAACGAATGGATTGTACGCAAACAATAATGACATGAAAATTACAAGTAGTATATATGTTGATAACAACAACAATAATAATAAAAAGACGAATAGCATAACTAAATAGATAGAATATGAAAATATGGAATTGAGTTTTTTCTGATTCTACCCAAAATAACAATAATCGTCTACAATTTGGCGCTTTTGCATAGCATGAAACAGTAAAAACGTAGTTCCACATAGTCAATGTCATCCTCATAGACAAATTCATAATTTCCCTTTTTACGTTGGATAAAAATTTCGTTGCAAAACAATTTTTATGCCACAAAAGATAAAAAAAATGTATGCATGACCTAAAATAATGTCGAAGATAGACATGAGGCAATGTTAATCCTTTTTTTCCCGTGGACTTTAAGTTCATAATTAAGGACAATCCTATTCGGGTATCGGATCGATTAAGTGTATGTGATGTTGTATTATTGTGAAAAAATTGCATAAGTTGCAAATAATAATTTACAGGTAATGATGATAAATTCAAGCAATCATATGTTTATTTTGAGATAACAAAATGAATAAAGCACATGCTCAAAATCGCATATTATCAATTCATATGCAAATTTTTAGAGTAATTTACTAATATCACTAAATTTTGACACACCTTATTAGGAATATAGAGACAATTCAACGACTTTTGTAGGAACAGAGATAAGCCAGAATATATGGTATGCTAAACTATTTGATGATAAGGAAATTATAATATGACAATAAAATAAATTACGAAAATAAATAAAAAGTCATCAATACAAATTTAAGAACAAAAAAATTCAGAATAGTTGTCACTGACATTCTACAACCTATAGGAAGAACAATTGTTAGGATGATTAATCCCCATTTGGCGAATGACAAACTTTTTGTGTTTTTTTGAGAACTGCCAGTGGACAAAGAAAACCTTTCAATTCATGACCTAAACATTGTTTCCTCCTTTGCCCTTCCGCCTAGGAAATAAGTGTTAAATTATATTAGTTGTAGTTAACTAATTTAAAATTATTCAAACTTAAACATACAATCATGGTTTCAAATAACGGTAGCGGCCGGAATCGCGGTTGCGGTCACGTGTACCGGTAACGGACCTGTCGCGATGATATCGTAACAGTAACGGTCTGTCGAGGTGAAAATTTGTTTAACAAAAATTTCAAATATGAGAAATAAATGGAATTTGAAGGTGTCCATTTGAATATAAACTTAAAATTATCTAATAAGTATAACTGCCATAAAAAATATATATATATATATATTCTATTGGCTAATATAATCATTATACATATACAATCACATGGGACATATATTAATTAATTTATGACTTCACATAGTAAGCAAACACACACTAATAGAAGTTTGTAATATACTACAAAATAAGAAAAAAAGTCTAAAAAATTACACATTTATAGTATTATTAGTAGTTTAGTGCAAGAGAGAGCACCTATGGGGTGTATATTGAGGTGCACTCCCATCTTCATGATAGAATAAAGTAGTTCTTCAAGGCCCAAACAAAGAATCTACAAAATTAGTTTGATCATTATCATCATCCTGGTGATGTCAAGGTTGAAGCTGAGGCTGAGGTATAGGCATAACCATAGATGGATATGGTCGAGGCTGAGGCAGAGGTTGAGGAATAGTCATAAATGGATATGAGTTATAATAGCTCAATTTAAAACAACTAACAGCATAACCATATCCATGTCCATAGTTAGTAGTGGAGTCAGAGGTAAGCACATAATCAAATCTATTATAATTGTCTCCAAACTCAGCACTTGGCATTGGATAAAAAGCACCATGAGATTGATGATAAGTATGGCCTACTAGAGGAGGAGGAGGAGGAGGAGGAGGAGGAGGAGGAGGAGGAGAAGAAGTAGGATTATGGGTGGAGGCACCAACATCACCTTGAATAAAATAGACATTGTGATCATAAAGATAAGTTGATGGTATACATGTGTTGGGAACTATATATCTTAGTTTGATATAGTTTTTTTTTTTTTAAGAACGTTTGATATGATTTTGGAGGACATAAAAAATTTATTCATTCAATTAGAGGACAATATTATTATTTGCATAAGATGCTATAAGAATATTGTGGGATATATAACTATATAAGTGAGTTATATAATTTTTTCGATGACTATATTTATTTGTTGTTTATTATAATTTAAAAAATAATAAACAAGTTCAACATAATATCATTGAAAGTTTGACATTTATTTTTCCATTGAAAAATATTTATTTGTCTGTTTTTTTAATAATTTAGGTACGTATAAACTCAACGACATATATTTTTCAATCTACCAATGAAGTCATGATCTATTTTTAGTGGTCCAAAACTTCAAATATTTTTTTTTCAACAACATTTTAATATGGTATATATATAAATAGTTAACAATTTTTATTTTTTATTATGTTATTTTTTTGATGTAATTTGAATCTTAGATCGGATATTCAGGTTAAAAATTTGACCATATTTATTTATATTTTTTATGATTTCAATAAAAATATTAAAAAATTAGTGAAATAAATAATAATTGCAATTGTCAAGTTATTTTACAGTGAATATCGGTCGATAACAGCCTTTACCTTTATAGCGCGGTTGTTACGGAAATCATTCTTCAGTTTTTTTTTCACCTTTATTTATCAATGAAATCGGTCACGTCAATCTCAAAAACCTAGAAATAACGACGTCGCATTATGTAACGGCCTTTATTTAAAACCATGAATACAATCACATATTTGGAATTTGGAATAACTCGATTAACCAATGTTGTTCAAAAAAAGTAAAAATAAAATCACAAATTTGGAATGACTCGATTATTTTTGATAGAGTTGTAGTTGTTGTTAATCTATCATAGTTAACCAATGTAATATACGTCAACTATCATATCCTATTTGATGTAATTAATTTAAATTTAATATTTAAAATATATGAGAAAGAGATTTTTTTTTTAAATGTATTAGAGCTATTTACATGGACTGCAATTTAAAAATAATAAATTTTAAAAAAGAAAAAAAATTTAAAAATAATAAATTAGAAATAAACAATATACATGTGCCTGTTTATGTGAATATCTATCCTAGGGGCACTGTGGATTGATTTGAACTTGCTTTAGCTTTATATAGATATATAGCTTTTGTATGGCACAATTACATTGTAAAAGTTAGTCTTCATATACTACCCCATCCTCTGGCGTGGTGGTAAAGGTGTGCAGGTTGGAGTGGAGGTGGGAAGGTTCGAATCCCCCACTCCACATTTCCCCTCCCCTCTAATCTAACTACTACTAATAAATCGTTGTTCAAAAAAAAAAAAAAAAAGTTAGTCTTCATATCGTTCAAAAAAAAAAAAAAAGGAAAAAAAAAATTTAGTCTTCTCATACAGATTACGTATATAAAAGAAACATGTCAGGGGTCAGTGAAATTTAGAAGACTGAAACTTGGAAAAAAAAAATAAAAAGGATGCTTGGAAAATGACATTTGCACAACCAATAAAGTGTCCACCAATTACTAATATAAGCAATGGGACACATGTACGACAGTCAGCAGGCGTACAGAGGGAGAGATAGACGGGATGTCGTGTTGACAGATAAACAGAGGTAAAAGAAAAAAGAAAAAAAAAAAACAAGGGTCAGCAATCAACTGAACATACAGCCACCCACGGTGTCATGCGCATGAATGACCAAATAGTATAGCTTTTTTTGGCTCGGAATTATTTTCCAAAAAAAAACAAAAAAGCAAATCAAAAAAAGTACAACATATAAACAACCAAAAATACCAATTATTTGATGGTGAACAAAATTAATAATATAAATTATTTGGTGTGTCCACTAAATGCAAAAAGTAAAGGAAAGATAAATTAAAAAGTAAATTTGACTTTGGGTACCAAATAAATAAATAAATAAATAAAGAAAAACTTGACAAACCAAGATATATGGTAAACAGGTAAATATCGACAGAGAGATAGTTTTAAAAAATAAAAAAATAAAAAAATAAAATAGCGATAAAGAGATAGAGAGAGACACGCGTTTCGCATTGTTCATTTTACAACGCCATCTATTTAGTCAAGAACGGACTATGCATATTTACGAGGCGGAACTGAAGCGCTCATCTGTACATTAACCAAAGAAGACCCCTAAAAGGCTAAAAACTTATAATTCGCCCTGCCATGCCCTGCCTCCACTCCATTCGCCCTGCCATCCCCAGCGAGTGCATCTCATCTGCCATTTACACCCCCGTTTGATATAATTGTCATCTGTTATCTGCTGCCATTTATTCATCTCGCCACCAAGCGACCACAAAAACTGTGCATCAGGTTGCCGTTAATTCGGTCCGATCTGCAGAAAAACCAGCAGTTGCATAAACCAACGGAAACCCAGAAGACTTGTTGTAAGTTCCAAGCGCACAGACACAGTTATCGGGAGTTCATGTAAAGGTAAGAACTAAACTGTACTCCAGTCAGCTAATGTTCATGTCCAGTTATGCGTATTACATAATATTATGATTTGGCTGCGTATTACACAAGGGTTAGCGAATGGATGCATGTTGTTGGTTTGAGGCAGATCATATAAAATGTAATAACCAGGGTATAAATCCATATGAAAATGCATATACCCCCACATATGTTGTAGGAAAAGAATGGAAATGTATAATTTTTTGAGTGTAATTACAGGTTCATATGCATCTGTTAAAGTGCATGTGGTGTATGTACATAGGTCGGTAACAGTTATGTGTTCAAAGCGGGGAGTAGATAACACGAATTTTCCAAAAGTAGGGTTGAAAACCATTATGGTAATATTTAGTTTAGCTGTTTAATTACGGAGTTGTTATGAAATTCATTCGTTCATTGAATAAAATGGTCTGTTTTAAATTGGTTAATTGCAAATGAATTTCAATGTGTTGCATAATGTAGATGTCATATGATGCAAAGTATTCAATTAAGGTGGAGTATGAACAAGAGAGCGTTGAAGTTATTGAGGTGGATCCGGATGAATATTGTTACCTTTCATTATTAGACGATGTATGTAAAATGGATCCGGACATGAAGTCGCATCATCCAATATGTGTCATCGGGAATGGGATGAAAATCGAGAACGATGATGATATCATGAAAATGTTTCGGATGTACAAGGAAAAGAAAGAAATTGACATGAAGGTCTGGGAGATTTGGTCCTATAAAAGTAGTTCACCCAGATGTCATTACAAAAAATGATGACACTGCAAAAAGAAGCTCAACTAGTTCTTCTGGGCGTTCAGCAAAAACAAAACGATCGTGCAATTTAAAATGCACAGTATGCAGGCAAAGTGGGCATTGTGAAGGATCATGTGGAAGAAATGCAGATTATGAAAAGGTAGTATTGTTGTTATGAATGTGAAGTTCATTTGTAACCATTATGGTTTTGAAATGTACATTGTTTTAGTTTGTTGTTTTTTAGTTTTATATAATTGTATTTGGTAATTTTTATATCACAGATGAGGTATGGAAGTGGAGTAGGTGGTGAAGGAATGGCAAACCCAAATGCTGCAGGTCGTTCAAACCGTTTTGCTGCTGGGCCAAGTGCAAGCACACCAAGAAAGTGGAAGGTTGTGCGTGGGAAGGTGAAATGGATGGACTGAGGCTCCATGCAGAACAATAGCAATTGCAATTTGTCGGTGACAATTGCAATAGGTGTGTTTGTTGTCGAACTTTGTATATTAGGTAATCTATTTATGGCCATTTACTTTGTTTATGGTAAATGGAAGGGATGGCGAAGGCCATTTTTGTTTGTTTAAACAATAGCTTAACCCTTCGCGTCTATATTAATATGTCACAGCTGAAGGCGAAGGTATCATTTTGGCAGACGTTATGCTATATCGTATGATTGTAAAGTTTGGATTTGTGTAGATGAACTCGTTCAGTGTTATGCAGGATTTATAGTAGGTGCATGCATCAGATTAGTGTATGGGTAGTCATATAGAATTAGGTTACGCCTGAGAATAAAATCATCAACTTCACCCACTGCCGGCACAGGTGAACACCACAATCATTAGCAGTAGGCCACTAATACCAGAAAAAAGTGAAACTCCTGAAAACGACCATTACCATCAACAATTGCCACCAACGGAAAAAAAAAAACAAAAACAAAAAATATATATATAGTAATAATAATAATAATAATAATAAAACACATAGAAGGTTAAAAAGCATAGAAAAAAAAAACATAAATAAGTGAATACAAAATGAGAAGAGGGTTAATTGAAATTGTTCAACAAACAAATATGAACTTTATTTATCTTTAAAAACATTAATGAAAGGACAATTGGTGTATTCGCATATATAATTCGCTTGGCTCCTCAGGTTTTTTTTTTTTTTAGTAAAGGGCTGGCGTCCAGAAATAAAATTATGGGGTACAAATATTATTAAAAGGACATAAAAAGAAAAGAAAGAAATTCCCAAATGAAGAGCATAGGCAAAAGCCACAACTGACTAAGAGAACCGAAGTTGCTCTCTATAGCAAAAGAAGCAGATAAAACAAAAAAAACCACCCCCTGAAAACAAAGATCAAAGGATCCATTCACAGCGGATTCGAACAACAAGATCATTATCGCTAATCAAAGTCAAAGATTAAGTCGAATAGGTTTATTCAAAACTCTCGTGAGCCGGAGGAGAAAATTTTTTTTCCCTATGATCCATGGCACTTCCTCCTCTGCCCTGGATGCTATGATTTTTTATTGGAAATCATCATTGGTTGTGTTATAAGCATTAGCAAGGTGTTTGCTTCTCTGGAACTGAGGCCACTATTTCAAATTTAAGAATCCAGAATATCAGCCCAATAGTCCCTTGCCTTAGTGACAGAGGGAGTGGCCATACCCTGACAATCAGCTTCAGTTTCCATGATTTTTGTCACATCATGTTAATATGAAATCACCAAGAAAGGTTTTTTTTTTTTTTACATCCCACAAAGGGATTTGGGGATGTCGGAGGGGGAGGAGGAATTGAACCTGCAACGTTCAACAACCACCCCAAACACCCTTGCCACTAACCAAATGCTTGAGCCAACAAAATAGTTTAAAAAACAATATAAAAATTATTATTATCGATAAAATATAAATAAATAAATAAATATATATATATATATATATATATATATATATATATATATACATAAATTAGGATAGTAATTTTCCACAAATTTCAAACAACATCTCATTATTCAATTGAATATGGGTTAATAAACTCAGTACCCAATAGAATCAAAGTTTTCTTTGAGGGTTAGTAACAATAAGCATTGGGAAATTAAAAGGATAGTAAGAAGGATAAGAAGATGCAGTAGCGCCGTTGATGGTGAATAAATAGAAGATGGTGGGTAATTTATTACGGGATTTGGAAGCAAAGCATGAGAATACAAAGTATATGTAGCAAAAGAAAAAGTCAATTTAGGTTGAAGCAAACTTGTTTATGATATGTTTTGGTTTGTACGAAAACTTGTTATGCCATATCGTGAACAGGGTCGACTTAAACAACACTATAGAGCCCGAGGCCCATGGGATTGGGGTTGCAGGATATGGTTGGGTGGGTTAAAATATTGACTGAAAGCAAGTAGGTTGGTTGGTTACAGGGGTAAAATTTATATGAAGATAAAAAAGCAATAGATTAAATAGATTCAGACTGTTTTAGAGTTCATGGTGTGGAAAATGCTTAAATTGCAATGGCATCATTTTAGTTGTAAATAAATTTTGGGTTGTTTGTAAAATCCAAAATTCTCAGTGTGAAAGTAAAGTGAAAACATATGTGTATGGGTAGTATGGTATATGAAATTGGTTTACAATTGGCACATGACATGGCTGAATACAAGGACAAACGGGGGGTCCATTAAATCTGACTCATCAAAAAGTATCATCATCCAATTGGCCGGAGACAATGCAATGAATTGGTTTTCAGAAGTTCCGACATTTCATTTAAACAAAATATATATATATGTACAAGCAAATAGAAAAAAAAATGAAAAGTTCATACAATAATTGTGAAAGTATTCCTTATAATATATGAAATACATAATTGCACATCATTTGCATTAACGATGGTCCATTAACAGTAGGTGTACTGAAAAAAATAAGTACATAAATCAGTACATACTTGTATTATGTGGATAAATTGACATACTCGTACAGATAAGCTAACTATTAACACAAGCAGTTGTTATATTAGAACATTTGACCGAAAAGAATTATATTTGCACATAAACGAAGATAACAAATTATGTAATTTTAGTATACATATCTTGTCCGTGAACATAATTGCATATATAATTTAGTATCATTTCAGTGTAATGTATAGAAATAATAAAGTAAAGTCAATACAATAACCAAGTAGGCCAATGTCATTAAAAATTACATATTTATAACATAAATTAGCATTAATATAAAAGAGTAATATTAAACAATTGACATAATTGTGATGTACATAAGTTTGAATGGTAAGAAAATATAATTTGTATTGGTAATTGTAAAAAAAATTGCATGGTTTAATATTAATATTGATGAATAGTATTAAACAAGTAACATAAATTTGATGTGTATTAGGATAAATATCAAGTAAATGTAAAAAAAAAATAGTATAAATAGTAAGTAAAGCTAATGTACAAAACAGTAATTGAAAAAATATTGAAATATTCATTAGGTGAAATATAAATTAATTGTAACATTACAAAATTAATATAAAGGTAATAACTTAAAATAGACATACATAATACACAGTTAAAATGAAAAGATTAACATATAATAATTACTAAATACTAAGGATCAACCAATTATTGTGCCTGTATAAATATATATATAACTTGAATGACTATGGCTAAATACTAAGTATCAATTAACTAATGGACCGAATTAGTTATAGGTACATTCCAAGTTCACAGAAATTACAAATTTGACAGTATGCGCCTCTAACCCGTTTTGATTTTATCAGCGCCGCTCGCCCCAACCAAGGCGCCGAGTAGTCCATAGAAAAAACGATGTCGTCTGACGAATTGAGAAGAAAGCCCTCTACGTGCTTGAAACGGTGTCGTTAAGCATGCCTTTTTTTTTGTCAACTTCCCCTCCATTGATTTATGCCCAACCCTAGCACTCTGTTAACATCTCATCATATATTGCTATCCGTCGCCGCCGCTGTTGCCGTCTCTATCGCACCCATACCTTTTATCCTCATTTATCATTTCTCGGATCGCGCAATGCACCCTTATGGATTCAATTGATTTTCATTGCAGTGCTTATGATTTTGCTTGATTTCAAACCGGTGTCTCCTCCTTTTCAATAATGCAATCCTGGCGTTTTTGCTTTCAAAAAAAAAACCCAGATCCCCTGCCGATGAAAGAAAGGTCATGCTTTCTTTTTCAATTTCGTTTGATTTATGCTTTCCATAATTTTGTTTTAATTTAGGTTGTTTCATTTAAAATACATTTGATTTATTGGTGAAGTTGATTTTCTTTTTTTTATTTTGCTTTTGATTTTTTATAAAATCCAGTCCTTATTTGTTTTTAAAATTATTGCAGCTGACAAAAGGGATTCATAATGTTTCTGTTATTATATGCATGGATTTTTTGTTTGATTCCTTCCTTATATTTTGCATGTTAAAGATGCAAAACCATATTCCTGCCTCCTGTCGATTTACATTTTTTTTACTTTCATTATTCGCTTCTATGATAAACGATGGCTTGAAATTGAAACTGGGTCGTGCTCTTTGTGTAGAGAATGTATTAAATTAACTTAATTAGTATTTTCACCTAACATTGGTTCATGTGAAAACAACAGAGGCTGCTTGCTTATTTTGAATGTGCTTATTCTCTTAGTGGGTGCTCCAGTATTTTTACTTTCTTTTTGCACTTATATGTTATATGCCATTGATTTATTGTTAATTATTTATTTTTTCTTTATTAACAGGGATGAAGAGATAGACAAGTGATTGTGATTTTATATCTTACTGGTAATGTTGAATATGAAATTGCTTAAACAATCAAATGACAATGAATTTGTTGTTTATTAGATCATCCAACATTTCTTTCTTTAATCATGATTATAGAAGCGATTAAAGGAATTTCTGGTGTTTATTAAATTTGCTTTGTTTGCTTTTAATGTAAAGAATGATCCGTTGGCTATTATGTTTATTTTACTGTGATCAAAGGTGTGGCTTTTTGAGAGGGGTCTAATTTTCCAAACATGGAACCAGTTGTGCGCTAAAAGTTATGTTGTTGTTATGCATGTTTCTCTTAAAAATTGTAGAGTTACCTTTCCCTTCGAATTTGGTTCAATTCGCTGCACAGTAGGAACAACCTAAATTTGGATATCTGTAAAAGTTGTTATTTTAAATGAAGGTTGTTAATTTTGTTCCATATCAAATAATCTAAAGAATATGGATATTTACAGAGCCGAGGATTAGCAAAATTTTTTTTTTTTTTGTCAATTGAAGTTGAGACAGAAAAAAAAATTAATAAGGGATGATTGTAATTTGAAGGGCAGTTGTGTGTGTGTGTGTGTGTGTGATTAATTAGGGATAGAGCCATGAACTCTAAATTAATTGATTAGGTGTGCGTGTGTTAATTTGGAGGGTTGAAGAATATTTTATAAGGGGTTCGATCAATGATAACTAAATTTAAATGCATAAATGAAAACAGACAATAATTATAGACAAAAAGATTAGATGCAGTGCATGACCCACAACCAAAAATCGTCACTTGCATTTTAAAATAAGATTTGATATATCCCATTAGTTTTTTCGTTAAATATAATAATTCATGCACTGTTCAAAATACTATCTATTTGCCTGTCTGATTTAATTTATTCCTCATAGTGGTAGGTAAATTTTACTTTTCAACAAGAATACAACACAATCATGTTCATGTAGATGTAGGTATGTTTGAGCTGGCATTTTTTTACCATAATAATTGCATGCTTATTTTTTAGTTCAAATGATTAGAGAATTTTTGGGATCTGTATAATTAGTTCTCTAAATAAGACATTATAATTTTTTTTTGAAATTATGTTTTATTTTCATTTTTATTATTTATCATTTAGTATCCGGATTTATTTTAGTATTATTGAGAATTTCTTAGATATATTCGCAGTCAATAACCAGTGGGTCAAGGTTTGTTTTCATGGTGGCTTAGCCCTAAAATAGAGTAATCACATATTGGTTGACAATATAAATATATATATGTATATATATATATATATATATATATATATATATATATATATATATATATATATATATATAATAGAATTGAAATGGCATTGATTTTTCTACTAGTTTTAGGTGCAGTGAATGGTTACTTTTGTTGAACATTTGCATGATCAATATCTAGTTTTGACTTTCACAAAGGACTTGAAGGAACTAATGTTTGCTTCTAAGTGTGTTTACTAGATGTAATCGAAAGTTGCCGAGCCTTAAAGATCAACTTAGAGTCCTCCAACTTGAACTCCAAGATCATGATTCAATAAAGGACAATTGAAGCTTATTCAAAGCCTTTAACATCACAATTAATGTCCCTCAAAGTCATACCAAAAATCATGAATCAAAAAGCGATTTAATGAAGGGGGCGTTTGGTTCGTATTCCGGAATCGGAATGAGAATGTGAATGAGAATAGGGAGGAATGAGAAAGAGAATGAAAATTTGAAGAATGTGTTTGGTTTCACTAGGAAATAGTAATGAGAATGAGAATCAAATATCATTTAACAACTAAAATTTCTTGGATGAAAAAATATTTTTTTAATTATATTTTATATATTAAAAATTAGCATTATAATTTTTTATATTAAAAAGTAATATTATAATGATGTATTATAAAATATTTTAAAAAATATTATTATAATTTTTAAAAAAATTATAAAAAATATTTACTTTTAATAAATATTTTTTATTCAAACATTTAATGTATATTTTTATTAATTTGTATGTTTTATTTATAAATTTTTAAAAAATAAATTTTAATATTTAAAAGTTTAACCAATTTATAATTGAATTGACTTGATTTCCAAGGGGATCAAAAGTCATTCCTTAAAAAAAAAAGGGAATAGTGATTCCCATTGACGGAGGGATCATATTCTCATTCCCATGTTAATTATAGCCAACCAAACACTAAGAATCGGAATCGCCCATTCCGATTCCGATTCTCCCCCTTATTTTTTACTAAACAAACGCCCCCGAAAGTTAAAATATTGGAGTTTCAAGTTTGTGACTGCCACTCACGAGCTAGACTCACGACTGTGAGGAGACTTCATGAGCTGAAGCTTGCAGGAAGTCAATTCAAGATAAACTTTGCGATCTGTTGCAAATTTATCCACGGTCAAAATTGATTGTGTTAGTGATGACGTAGAATGGGTGACTGCACAACTAATTACACATGTGGAAATTATTGAAAAAAGGAAAAATAAAAAACCAAAACTCCCCGTTTGGGTACATAGAAAACGGTACCGTATATCTTTCAAAAAAAAAAATTTTCCGTTGTTCAATTTTTTTTCTCGTATCGTTAGATGCAGTTATGCTTCTGCATCTTCTTCCATGGCTACCCACTAACATATAATCCCATTGTAAACCTGCAAATCAAAATTCCAACAGTAAAATTAATTAAGCAGAATTTGTAGGATAAGAATTTGTCAAGTATTCTTTTAATTCATATAATTTTAAGATAGATTAGCAGAGCTTGAAAAATAGGAAGTGAAGAAGCAAGTGATCGTAATGAAGAAGAAAAGCTACAGCTGCAAGGTCAAGCTACAGTATGGAACTACATATTTGGTTTCGTAGATGGCATGGCCTTGAAGTGTGTAGTGCAACTAGGCATCCCTAACATAATCAACTCTCATGGCAGCCCTCTTTCCTTGTCTTCCATTGTTAAAACCATTAACCACCCTTCTCTCGATACTGATCATCACCTCGCTTGTATTATGACACTATTAGTGCGTAGAGGCATCTTCAATGCTAAACCTACAGCAGCCTCCACAGAAGGGGAAGATAGTACTACTACTACTACTCTTTACGGCCTCACAAACTCCTCTAAGTGGCTACTGCGCGGATAAAAAATGAGCCTCGCACCTATGTTGCTGTTACAGAATCACACAGAGGTGCGATCATATGGCATCTCCTTATTGACACTATCAAAGAAGGACATGGTTCTGGATTTGCAAAGTGTCATGGCTTGGAGTTATGGGATTATGCATCAGCCAATCCTGAGTTCAGCAATATATTTAATGATGCTATGACTGGAGCATCTAATATAATTGTGGAAACAGTTAAAAGAGGCTATAAGGATGGATTCAACGCAATTCAAGGAACTCTTGTGGATGTTGGAGGTGGGACTGGAGCTATGATGAGTGAGATCGTGAAAGAATATCCACATATCAAAGCCATCAACTTTGATCTTCCGCGTGTGGTGGCTAAGGCACCTGGGTATGCAGGTGTCACTCATGTTGCTGGCGATATTTTCACAAGCATCCCTTCAGCTGATGCTATTCTCTTGAAAGTATGATCTGGTTTCCTCTATCCAACTAATTTTTTTAATTTATATTCCAATCACTTTTCAATACCATTAGATAAGGAGCTTGATATGCAGTTAGATTTACTCATTAATTTAGTAATTTTTAAATACAGAAATCGGATTTAGAAATTCATATGAAAGTATAACTCATGTAGTAAAGTTACAACATATATCTGAAAAATATGTTGTAGTTTTTACATTGTTCATCAAATGCAGTGGATATTGCATAATTGGAATGATGAAGATTATATCAAAATCTTGAAAAATTGTCAAAAAGCTTTGTCCGGGAGAATCGGAGGAAAGCTTATAATCATTGAAGCAGTTCTGTGCACAGAAGAAGATGACCCATTTGATGACATGAGGTTCATGTTTGACGTGGTGATGATGAACTATGTTCAAGGGAAGGAATGAAGCAGAATGGAAAAAATTGTTGGATGAAGGAGGCTTTTCTAGCTACAACATAATCAAAATCCCAGCTGTAATGTTTTAAATTAAGCATGATGAGGATCATGCCTATCAATATCATGATGTTTTGTAATTTATAGTGAGTGATTTGATGGGGTAGAACCCACCATCTAATAATGTTTATATAGTCATTCTGGGTAAATATAATTTTTCTTAGACTATCTAAAATATATCCTCAACTTTTCACAGTTTAAAAATTTTAGCATACTTTTTTACAATTTACAAAAAGATCTTTTAACTTTACGCTTTTTAGGAAATTATAAGTTTAATGGGATTGTAATATTAGATTATTACATAAAGAAAATATAATTTTTTATTTTTAAAATTTTTTTATTAAGGAGATAATAATAATTTTAATTTTATTAATTTATGGTTAATTATGGCTATAATATTTTTATATAAAATTAGTTTTAGAGTTGAGAACAATATTAGTTATAATAATATTGAAGGGATATTGTATAATTATTTAAATAAAAAATTTATCAAAATTGCAATAAATTATAACTCTATTAAATTTATAATATTAAATTATTATATAAAAAAATAAAATCTTTAATATTTTTAAAATTTTATTAATTAAATAATAATAATAATAACAACAACAATAATTAATAGTATCAAAGTATAATATTTAATAATTTATTTGCGATATGAGTCTAAAAAATCTTTTATTCACTTACGAAATACGTGATTATTTTCCAGTATATATATGTGGGTGACTCTTAATTTTCCTCTCCCCTCTTTTTTATCTCTTAAAATTATTATATGCTTTGCTAAATCCATCATATATAGTCATTTTCTATAATCTCTTCATATGTGTCTAATACCCTTTCTTTGAATAACAAGAGTATAGTCATTTCTAATTGTGTTAATTTGATGAATCCTAAAAGAAAAATGAGTTGTGCAACTGCCAGATAAATTAAATTGCAAATTTGATTAAAAAAAAAGCTACAAGTTCTAAGCATTCATTTTAAACTTTTTAATTGTGAGACCTAAACTATTTGGTCTAAACAGAAGCCTTAGGACTTTAAAGTCTCAAATTTAAATTTTCACAACTCTTATTAAGGAGTTTTTATAGATTTTACCATAGAAGTGGGTCTATGAGATCCTAACAACAAGTTACAAGTGCTAAAAAGGAAAAACTTAAATTGAATTTAGGGGTCAAGTCAGCTTTTAGTTGTGGTACCATCCTGCTTCAGTAGACATCAAGTTGGTTGCACATCGCTCTGAAAAATTACATGAATTAGGTTACTACAAAGACAAGAAATTAAAAATTTACATAAATTGGACGTGACAAGTTCAGAATAATTAAGAAAATAATTAATTTTATTAACTTAATGTGAATGGAATTTTTTTTTTCTTTAGATCGAGTATGAATAGGCTAAAACCCAAAATTCAAATGAGAAATCTATTAAAAAATTAATCTGTTTTCTTCCATCTGCCATCTCTTTCCTCTCTTCCTCACTATTCCTCCGCTTCTTCCTTTATTTTTCTAGTTTTTGGTGATTTTTTCCACCATTTTTGGCCAAAAAAAAAAACCAAAAATCGTTAATTTTTTAGATTATTTTATATAAAGAGATTAAAGTGTCACAAGATTAATCTACTTATTGTTATTTCAATTTATTTTCACTCTTTGATATGTTTTTTTAATTTGAAATTAATAAAATAAATATCTTAATTATTTTAAAAAAATTATCTAAAGACATCCACTTTTAAATAATTATTTTAAAAATTTTATTTTTATTATATGATAAAAATTAATTTATTAGGTCGAATATTAAAATATATAAAAGTTGTCCAATATCAATAAAATTACATTGTATTGACATTAAAACCAAGCCCGAGCTAGCCCAAGCTAGCCAAAGTTCGGCTCAACTCCGCTCGATTCGGCTCAATTACACCCCTAAATACTATATAAATTTTCCACTAGACAATGGTTGCCAGTGGCCTACCTTAGTCCTAAGGCAAGATATAGTTTCTCATCTTTCTTAGCATGTTCTTTATAATTTTTTTTTCCTAAATTTTCCTTCCTAAAAGTTTTTTAGTTTTTCTATTTTTTATAAATTCTTCACATCGTATTGCTTTACATTTACATTTTCTAATAATTTGTCTTTTTAGTTCTACATTATTATTAAATAAAACATATTAAAGTAAATTAAAATATTAGAATAATTTAATCATCTTAATTAATTAAATTATATACATGTGAATAATATGTATAATAATTGAAATGACATTGATTTATTTCTAATAGTTTATACTAGTTGTTTATTATTATTATTATTATTATTAATCAATTAATTAAAATTATTAAATACATTCAATAATTTATAATTTTAGTTTTATAATTTTTAAAATTATTATAATTGCATCATTGATAACCCTTTGACGTAGCGGAAGTCTCAATGAGAAAGATAATACAGAAAATTGAAAAAAAAAACTTCTATTAATTTGTAGATTCAAAGGAATACCAGAATAATAAGCATTAAAATTCAAAATTTCAACAAGAATATCGAAAATTGAAAAAAGAAGAGAAATTTTATTAACGCACCAAAACTGTCTCCAATAGCCTTAAGGCTTACACATTTATAGGGTGGTTCAAGCTACCAACTTCAATTAAATAAGCAAATAAAATAAAGGCAATTCTAATTAAGTAGTTAATAAAATCTCAATTAATATAGAAAAGTCAAATCCCAATTAAAAAATAAAATTAACATAATGCTAAATTAGGAATAAAAATCAAATCCTAATTAAAATAAAAGACTAAATAATAATAATAATAATAATAATAATAATAATAATAATAATAATAATAACAGAAATAAATCATGGCCTCTTTTGGAGGCAAGTTGGTCCGCATCACCCTTCAACATTGCAAAACTAGTCCGCCATTGCCTCAGGATTACTATAAAAATTGTGAGATTCTTACCTACACTGAGTGTATATACACCCAGTGATAGGATTTAAAATACAAGACACATATCTTATTTATATCAATTAAGTTAATAACATTTAAATGATGTGTCTTAAATCCTACCATTAATTGTAATACACCTAATATAGGCAAGACTTTCCCAAATTGTATTTGCATTTGGAGAATTGTCATTGTCCTTGAATTCAATTAAAAAATAAACCACCTTCAATAAAAAAAAAAAAAAAAGAAACAGAAAAAGAAAAAGAGTAGGGATGGTGAAAAGAAAAAAGGTTATAACAATATAAATACCCTTCAATGCTTGCTAAAAGATCAGGCCAATCTTGAAAATGGAAAGTGAAGAACCAATTAGAGATGATGAAGAAGCAATGGTGCAGCTGCAAGGCCAAGCTGTAGTGTGGAATTGCATATTTGGTTATGTTAATGGCATGGTCTTGAATTGTGTGGTTGAACTAGGCATCCCTGACATAATCAACTCTCATGGCAGCCCTCTTTCCTTGTCTTCCATTGTTAAAACCATTAACCACCCTTCTCTCAATACTGATCGCCTCTCGCGTATTATGACACTATTAGTGCGTAGAGGCATCTTCACTGCTAAACCTACAGCCAACGGAGCCTCCACAGACGGGGAAGATAGTACTACTACTACTCTTTACGGCCTCACAAACTCCTCTAATTGGCTACTAGTGAAACAAAAATGAGCCTTGCACCTATGTTGCTGTTATATAATCACACAGTGCTTCGATCATCCTGGGATCACCTTATTGACGCTGTGAATTGCAAAGTGTCATGGCTTGGAGTTATGGGATTATGCATCAGCCAATCCTGATTTCTGCAATATATTTAATGATGCTATGACTGGATCATCTAATATAATTGTGGAAACAGTTAAAGGAAGCTATAAGGATGGATTCAACGCAATACAAGGAACTCTTGTGGATGTTGGAGGTGGGAATGGAGCTGTGATGGGTGAGATCGTGAAAGAATATCCACATATCAAAGCCATCAACTTTGATCTCCCGCATGCGGTGGCTACAGCACCGGATTATGCAGGTGTCACTCATGTTGCTGGCGATATGTTCACAAGCATCCCTCCAGTTGATGCGATTCTATTGAAGGTATAATCTGGTTTCCTCAATATCCAACTATTTTTTTTTTCATTTACATTCTAATCACTCTTCCATACCATTAGATAAGTAGCTTGATACATTAATATAGTAATTTTTAAATACATAAATCAGATTATAGAAACTAATATAAAAATATAACTTAATGGAAATTCATCTAGTAAAGTTACCATCAAGTACTGGTATTACAAAAAATACTGATATATGATTAAGTATATTTAGTGCATACATATATATATATATATATATGGAAAATATATTGTAGTTTTCACATTTGTTCACCAAATGCAGTGCGTATTGCATAATTGGAATGATGAAGATAGTATCAAAATCTTGAAAAATTGTCGAAGAGCTTTGTCTGGGAGGAATGGAGGAAAGCTTATAATCATTGA